>WEIT01011025.1:202432-265960 GCA_013389985.1 Dryoscopus gambensis
TCTCTCTGGGAGGTGGGGGGGGGGGCTGGGGAAGGGGGGGGGAGAGAACCATCTCTTCGTCTCTCCACCCTTCCATCCTGCAAAAGCTGGCTCAGTCCATTCCCTTCCACCTCTCTCTCGCTCACTGGGCTTCGGCCTACCTCTCATCCTCAGGCCGAGTGACTTCAGGCCGCATGGCTGCCCCTCCCCCACCCAGGCCCAGGCCCAGGCCTTCAGGCCTTGGGCTGGGTGAGGGAGGAGATGTGCTCCTTTCAGTAGCCGGAACACAAAAGGAAGTACCTCTGGGCTTCTCTCCTTTATCTCCCCATGTTCTCAGAGGTGACACATCTCCTTAGTGGCCACACCAGATGTCAATATTCACTTCTAACCCATGATTGGTTTGACTACACCTTCCTTAAAAAACTCCCTTCCTGTCAAACCAGGACATCTGGCCACAGGAGTCTCTCTTAGTGAAGAATGACTGCATTTGTTGAAAGGAGGGAGACAGCTGCAGACTTTTTTGTCAGAAATTTTCTTTAAGGTTAAAGATGGAATAAAGTCTTCTCCAGGATACCTGTGTCTGATACTTATCTTCAGGAGGATACCTGGATAGTCTTGTGCATCCAAAATACATCATCAATGCAGTGTTTTCAAATGAACAACTGCAAAACGTCCTGGTCAGCTTCAGACCCTCTTGCTTTGAGGTCTGTTTGAAAATGTCAGCCACGTGTGTGTAATAAACAGCCTTTTAAGCAGCAGCCCAGCCCTGGGTTTCTGTTCCAGCCGGTGGAGTTACACCTGTGCAGGCACAGGCGCTGTGGGCTCTGCTCTCTGCAAGGTCCTGCAGGGACGTTGGGCTTTCCTGGCCCAGTTGCTCTCTGGAATGGTGACCACTCACGGCTGCCCCCCAAGTGGGTAAAACCTGAAAGAGCTAAAAATGTATTCTTTGGGGACTTGGCTTTTTTTCTTCCTTCTAAGTGAAGGAAGTTACAAGGAGAAAAATACTGCAAATTTGAGCAATTTCATTTTCTTAGAGAAAAGCCCATTTTTTTGCAAATCAGAGCTTGGTCCACTGAAAGTCAGATTTGATTTACCCCTAACAGATAGTGAGGCTCTGCGTCCTTCCCTCAAAGTAAAGAAAGTGCTAAGTTTTCATGGAAATAATTCCTGTTTATTTTTTTGTTTGTTTTGTTATTTTACAGCAAATTTTTAATGGGAAATTTTCTAAAATGCATACTTGACCAAGCATTCCCTCCAAGTGATGTTTTTGTTTGTTTTTTGTTGTAAATCAGCTCTAGTTTCAGAGCTCCCCTTTCAGGTGACTGCACTTGTTTGCAGGGCAGGACATTTATTTCCCAGGCATCCTGGATGTTTCCAGTGTGTGTGTGATTTTACATGTGCAGCTGTGGCTCGTGTTAGGGCTGACTGGATGTTGGCTGTAGACACAATAGTAGGAGTGGGGACGTGGCTTCAAGGATCATCACAGTGGTGTCTGTACACATGATTTAGTTCCACTTGGTAGAGTCAGGATGTCTTTGGCTTAAAATGCTGGATGAAGCCAGCCGAGTTTCTAGGAACAGAGCCACGCTCAGATCTCGGGAGCTGTTTAAATAGCTTATTGCTGGCAGCCAGGGGCTGGAGGCCTGAGGGCTGTGCAGAGCACACGGAGAGGCCCCGTTCCTGCTGGATGCTCTGGGGGCTGGCGCGAGGGCAGCGCCTTCACCTGCTCCGGGCCCGCAGCTCGGCCGGCACAGGCGGCTCTGGCAGCCAGCAGGATCTCCGCAAGGCCTGGCAGCCTTCCTTTGGTTCCTTCTGATTGCCAGGCCTGGCTTGCTCCTGTGACTTCTTGCTGTTCTTCTGTTTGACTGCTGAGAGACAGGGCTTGAACAGAGCATGAAACACCACATTGCTCCTGGGAGCAGGGTTGGAGTCAGGCTGAGTTTCAACTGGGATGAAAATTCCTATAGCTGAAAGCAGGGTGTGTCAAATGGCACTGATGTCACTGCTGCATTTTCTCTGGGGGGGAAAATGTGTCCCCAGTGTCCCCCAGTATCGCTGTTGCCAAACTGAGCTACTGATGGGCACCATAAAGAGTGATTTAAAATCAGCTGGGGCAAAAGAGGCTGACAGGGCAAGGAATCAGCAGGTGTAAGGTATCAGCACCCAGCCTTGGGGCAGGCCAGGAGGCAGTTTCAGCTGGCTTCTCTTTACTTGAAATGTATCAGAATTTAAGCATTGAATGAATGGAAGGCTATTTGGTCAGCATGGTTTTTCATGCTGAACTTCAATGGTACTCTTTTCTCTAAAATGACACTTGTGTTAGTACTCCATCCTGAAGTTCAGAGGAGAGCTCACTGTGCAGGTAAATCTGTACATGCTGTAAAATCATTTATCAGTTCACTTTTGTGTTAAAATACCTTCTAGTAACCTGACTTCCGGCTAGAGATGTCTGCCTGCTACAGCTGGGATAAATACAAGCTCTGAAGAAAATGAAATTTGTAGCTTCCACAAGTGTCTAGTAAATACTTCAACTTCAATACTTTGTGTCAGACAAGAGGCATTTAAGATTTAGTCTGAATCAGTTTGGGTATTAAGATGGAGACTGAAGAGTAATGCAAAGCTGCTACATTTATTGATTTGTGGTTTTTTCTTGTTAGATTTTTTAACAACAGTTTTCACTCATTTGAATGACAAAATAGCTTCTTGTAACAGATCAAAATGTAGTGGCCCAACTTAAGATGTTAAGTTGCTAAGAAACTTCTCCAGTCTGCTGGCAATTGATGACACTGAAGACACGGAATGAGGTCTGATTAATGTGATTTAAGTAATTATAAAATGGAAGAAAAGCCTAATTGATCTCTTAAAAATCTTGGTGAGGTGCTGAGAGGTGTAAGCAGCATTGAGCACTTGGAGTACCCAGGAGTCAGAGAGGAGGTACAGGGAGTGCACTTACCAGAACAATGCAGAAACTGCGTATGGATCCTCGACAGTCAGCTGTAGGCACAGAGCAGTTGAGCAGATGTTTCAGGTTTGGGAGGCTGTGGCTCAGTTGCCTAGGCTTTGTGCAGACATGGGTATAAGGGCTTGAGAGGAGACCATTTATTCACTTCTAAAGTCTCATAATAAGATGTTCTGTGGAGTATTTTCCATTCAGCAATGAAACAGCAGAAAGCTGTTCCAAGGCCAATCGTGCGTATATTATGCTTGTTTTCAGTGGTTTTATAGTGGGGTTTTTTTCTTCTCTTAGAACTGTGAGATGTGTATATAAACAAATTATAGATATATATTGTTTATATGCACATTATTAGAGCAAGGATTCATTCAGTGTCCATTACTGGAGTTCATTACATCTTAGTATTAAACCATTCTACTAACCCTGTGAAGGTTGATATATATGGAGAAATCTAACATTTGTGTTGTCTGTTTAGGTTTACTGGAAGTGGAACTTCAGTTTAGAGTACTTAGAGAACTGATTCTTGTGTGTGGTTAGGAAGGTGGGCCCTGGTGCATGTTTCCTGAATGTCTGTGGTTCCTTGGCAGTGCAGTCCTTGAGAACCAAAGGTCACGTCCCAATTTATTAATGCTTGGCCTTCCCTGATTTGTGACTGCCAGTTCCTTGTGGCTCAGGAGAGGCTGTGCTGAACTAGGTTCTCTCAGCTTTGTGTGCCATACTTTGACAACGTAATGTTTTCACCCAGAGGACAAGAAGTCATCTTACTGTTTTATTTATACTTTCTCAAATAACTTACTTCTAGTTAGTGAACATACATATATCCTGCAACTATATATGTATATATACATATATACTGGGAATATATACACAGTATCTCTGAAATAATCCAGCTGTGCTGCAGTTCACCCAGCTGCAAGGTATTATATTCAGTGAGGCAGCTGTTTGAAGACTTCATTTCTCATTGCAGCAGACCATACTTCTCTGCTTCTCTTTTGCCTCCACCTGTTAGAAATCTTCTCGATTGCTTCTATTTCATTTTGTGGCTGGTTGTTCTTTACAGTGCATGGCCTTTAATTGCACGCACTTTATTTTCTATGACAATTTTTTTTGCTTCCCCTGTTTTATGTGAAATGCTGTAGGCAGACAGATTCATCGATGAGGCATCAGACAGTTTTGGGAGTCTTGAAATGTAATGAGTAGATGGTGTTAATCAACAAATATATTTATTGATTAGCTACAACTCAAATAGTGCCTGCTTCCATAATGATAGATACAAGACATCCTGAAGCACAAACCTGTAGTTACTGACAAGAGCTTAGGCACTATGGACATACAATTCCTCTTGAATTCTGATGGAATAGGATCTTTGATTTCCTTCAGTATCAGTGGAAATCCTTTGCGAGGCAGTGAAGTATCCATTCTTCACACATTACTGAAAATTATATTTCGTTTTTAACTGAAATTTTTTCAAAGTGTTGCTCACTTATGAGACTAGAATTTATTCAAATGCAGAACAAGAAGTTCACTTATACTATGTCTCTGTTCTCCCCTTTATTTATTGCTGGTTTGTGAATGGATCACAAGAGAAAGCAGATGGAAGTTTGCAGTTTTAAAAGTATGGCTGTGGTAAAGTATCTGAGGCATTTCTTTGACTTCATCTATAAATCTGCTTCCTGAACATCTGTTGTGTTGAGCTTGACCTGGAAATTGTAAATATCCTGTGTATTACTGAAATATGTAACTACTTCTATAGAAAGCTTTAATAAAAAATATGCTTAGATATTTATGTATATGGAAACCTAGGGCTTCCACATGGCAACTTACCTTTTATAGTTATTCTTTCTGTATAATTTTATTAATGTACCTGTTTTGATTTGCATTTGTAGGAAGGTTAGTGATACTAGAGCCTGGCTTTTACCTTTGATTCTGTGGTTTGTTACAATAAATAATAATGCATATGTAGTTTTAAGTGTAGTATTTTAAGCAGGGCCCACCATACTCTGGTGACTGAAATCAACCATTTCCGTGTAACAGATCACATGCACCACATGCAATGTTTCTAATTCATTGTGCCTACTTTAATTTCCTTGCTTTTCTACCTGCTGTTTGGAGGGGAAAGTGGTTTAAGAGTGGTGAGAGCAAGAAGTGGGTGTTTACAGATTAACACCTGGATGAGCCTCAAGAATTGGAAATGGTTGTTAGTGCCTTTAGGAAAATGGGAAATTACATCCATCAAATGTTATCATTCAGCTGTAAATTCAAGACACTCTAAAGTGCAGTGGAAGATAAACCATCTAAACAGAATGTATTTGTAAGACAGGAAAGTGAGAGAAAGGAGATGAGCAGACAAGCCATATCTGTCCTTTTCTTACAGGGCTTAGATAAATGCAGCCTAGGTTTGCTGTAAGAGACACTGTCCTCCTGTCCAGTTGTATTATTTGTGAGTTGGGGAAGTGTCCCAGGAAGAATTATGCCCTCGTTTCAAAGCACACTTTTTGGTCCTTTTGGTTGGAGCAGAAGGTTAAGGACGGATGTTGTGGTTTTCAGGCTCAGATGAAGAAACAACACTGTATCCAGATTGTGTGGTCCTGGAGATTCTTAGGCTAGAACAGAATGTAGAAGGAGGATTTGTTATTTGCAAAGCATGTGTGGCAGTGAGTGGTACAGATACTTTAATAAAATTTGTCTGTTTTACCTATTAGTGTCCCTTGAAACAAGATGCAGATATTCAATTCAGAAATGAATTTAAAACAAGCACCTCCACCCCATAAAATGGAATCAATGGAGTGCTTTGGTCCACAAAACACAACCTATTGGTATTAAGTACTTAGTAGCTTTATCACAACTTTCTCAATGTCTGACTTGGCTGTCAGGCAAAGTCTGTAATAAGCAAGGCTACATGAGTCAACAATACATGACCTCATGTTATCAATGTGTGCCAGTCCTTATCTGTACACGTTCCTTACACAGCTTCAGTGTGTCCAGCGGCTGTGCGGAGCAGCCTAAAACTTGGTGCAAGTGGACAACTGAGGATTTGGATCCCTTTGATTTGGGAAGCAGTCTGAGTTGTGTAAAGATGGGCAAGAGGATACCTTAGAAACAGAGGCCTACTAGGGATGAGCGGGTGTGGTTATGGATGGGATTATCCAGGAGTGAAAATTAGCATAGAGCAAGGTTGCTTTGAATTAACATGCCCTAAGAATTTCCCCTGCCCTGGCAATTCTAGGGGTTTGGTCTCCATCTTTTCTGTCCTCCCTTTTGCATCCTGTGCCAGGCACAGCTTTCTCAGCAGCAAAACCTCTGCCACGTATGAATAAGAAATAAAGATAACGCTGATTCCTCTTTTCTGTCAGTTCTACCAAATGTTATGTGGTAACCTATTATCCTACCCAGTGGGAGGGTTAAAAAAACCTTTTGGAATCTCCATTTCATTTTGTAGCACCCAATCTTTTGTATGTTGGGTTTGCCAAGACAAGGGGGAAAAGAGAGGGACAAATTAAGATGGTGACTGTCTTACTTCTCTCACTCTCTTGTGCTGTAGCATTGGATGGTTCCTGTGTCCGAGTAACTGTTACTGTATAAGGAGTACTGTGCTTTGGGGCGCTTTAGCCTTGTTTGCTGGTATTATCTATTGACTCCTATTGGCCATGGCAAAATTCCTCCATTAAGCTTCGGAGTCAAAATTTCACTCAAAAAATTTGCCTTTGCTGTTGCATCAAAATTTTTACTTCCTTTGAATTCTTTATAGCAAAACACCAGTGAAAAGAGGGCGTCCTGTCCTTATTTGTGCACCGCTTTGGGGCTGCAAAAAATGAGTCTTAGTCTGAATTCTCTGAAGTCTATTCTGTTTGGTTATAGATTCCTTTTGTAGCAGAGCCATGCAGGATCAGATGCTCTCAGCAGATGTATTTTACAGCTTCACAAGAAACTATTTGTATGAGTTTCATGTTTGTAGTCCTAGGAGTCCTTGTCACGCAGATCTGCACAACCATTTCTTGTAGGATAATGACTAGAATGGGGGGAAGCTTGGGGTTCACAGTGTTTGCACATGTGCACTTCTTGCACAAACCCCAGTGATCCTGCCCTCCCAAATTCTCCCAAATTTATGAAATAGTCTGGAGAACAAAATGGAGCTGCAAGGTCAAGACTCTGTAATCATTTGAATATGTTATGCATTAACTTTGGGGAATATTGAATAAACAGGGCAGCAGTTAAGCAAAGGATTATCATGACATGTTCTCTTTTTGTTGTTAAATGCATGAAATGTTTATTCAACACATTTCTTGTACAATTTGCAGTTTTAAAAATCAAGTGAATACGCTATCTTTGCCTCAGTTAATGTGTGGAAATAGTTTTTGTTGATTCAATTATGCATTTCAAAAGGTCTTAAATAGTCTCATAGTATTTTCCATGTGTTTGATTTCAGAAAAGCTTTCACATTTATCTATTCCAGCCAAGAGCAATTGTCCTAATGTGGTGCTGTGTGTGTAGCAGGCTGCGGAGCTCCCAGTCAGGTTGCTGCTGAAGTTAAAGAAAAGCAATATAAATATAACTTTTTATAGGTCCTAATGGTATAAGAATTGTTCAGGTTAGCCTGGGTTTTTCCCATTCACGTCAATGGCTTTTGGATGAGGTAATTTAGAAGAAAATTCCATGTGTAACTAAAAAAGTGAACAGAACTGAGGTCTGATCCTGAAAAACTTTGTTGCAGGCTGATAATATCCAGATTTCTTTGTTTTCAGAGAATTGGTATGTACATAATTCCATGGAGGCTCAGGAACTCACTAGAAATTTTCACAGTTTCTTTGAAAAATGGTGAGTTCAAAGAGTGCACCTGCAACCTGTACTCTGCTCAAAGGTTCAGGGAGCTGTTGCTGAGTCTGGGCATGGTTCTGTTGGGTGGGTGTATGAGCAGGGACTCGGAAAACAGCGACAAAAACATGGGATTCAGAGTCTTCTTTCATTCTGTGAACAAATTACAAGTACACAAAGAAGGGCTTCAGAACCATCTCAGAGACTAAAGTACTTTCCTTCTTTACCCCTTCCCCAAAATGTCTCTTTCGTTTTACTGTATGTGTTCCTGAGTAATTAAAATGGTGACTAGAAATGAAACATTTATTCTACTGAACTTTGTAAGTATTGACAGTTGTCCTAAAAAGTCAAAATAGTCTGTGTATTTCTAGTTCTAAAAAAGCTCCAAACACTGAAGTAATGGAGAAATGAACTATAAAAGCGGTCCTAGTAAATAGAGACTCTTTCCCATCTACTTTGAAAGACTGATTTCTTCTGAGTATGTAACATTATATTGAAAGAATTACATATTAAGATACTTTTCGCTTATAGTTTGTTCATTTTGAGCCTGTTCCAGTCTCAGCTGAAACGAAAGAATGCAATAACTTCAGAGAGAGTCAAATGTGAATCTAAACATTTATGTTCACAGTTTCCATTTGTGTACTCAAAAATTCATTATGCACACTCAGTAGTAGAACTTGCACTTTTGGGAATATTTAGGTGTAAAATTCTATTTTCTTAATGTAATTTCTGTGGCATAATATGGGTTTTAGAAATTAACTCCTACATGTACTGAAAGGGCAGATATACAAGTTCTGGTTCCACTAAAATTTGTGGATTTTACCTGATTAGTTTTCTAAATTCTTTAACGTCTCAGATTTGAAACTTAAGTTTTGGGTCAGTCTAAAGTGGGGCCAAAACCTTTGGTCATAGTTACCAACAGCAGTGTGGTGCAAGGTCACAAGGCAGAAGTTGTGGCTGGCGGAAAATTTTAGGAAGCCTGCTGTAGTCTGGAGGATGTTAGGTTTCAGATCTGGCAAGGCTGCTGCTGCTGTGTTTTCCTAGTTGGTGGCTTATTGGTGTTTGACATTTAAACATGGTATAGGGCACTTAAAGCATGAGCAATTTTTGCCCGGAGTGAGAGATCCAAGGTGCCTCAGGTGAGGCCATAATTGCAGGTGTAGCCTTTTCCAGGGATGCCAAGGTTGCTGCTGGAGGGGCTGGCCCAGCACCTACTGGTGGAGCTTTAGCCGTGCCTGTGAGTTCCTGCTGCCTAACATAAACTTACCCTGGAAATGTGCTAACTGGTGTCCCTGCTTGTGGCTGTGACAAATACCAGGTAAAAGTCATTTGCTTAAGCCTCTCTTACTCTGATAAAACCACTGTCTGTGGGCTGTGAGGGAGAAGACTCCGTGTTTTGTGGTGTAGGAAAGCCAGGGTTAGTCCCTGTGGCTGCAGCTCAGGGCTGAGACTCGCTGAGCTCGGTCTTAGTCTGAAGTCGCTGTGCAGGATTTTAAGAGTAGGGGGAGGGATGAGAGGTTGTAAAGATAAACTACTACAGAGAGTTCAAAAGGATTAAGTATTACAGTGTATTTTTTAATGTGGCATTCCTTTAAGAGCCCTCAGATTGACAATTTCCAACTTCATCTCCCAGGCTTTCAAAGGAGCAGAGTTCACAGCTCTCACTGATGTTACTGTTTGCTAGAAAAATGAGGCTACTTATTAATTTGAATGTGGGTGCCTGTGCTGCACATTATTATTTAAATATTGGCATTTCTGTGTCTCTGGAGTGTTCTGTTAGTGTTTTGATGGAGTTATTTGGTAGTGCTGAGTATTATGAAGGGTATTAAAAAGATTTTGCCAATTTAGACAGTATAAGTAGTTGGGTTGGCATTTATATATGCTCAATATTCCTTCTTGTTATGATGAATTACTATTTTCAAAGCAAGGAAACTCTTACCCACTGTGAAGAAAAAACTTATAATGTGGATGAACATCAGAAGAAAGAGATTCCCAGTGGTAGTATATAAAATGAAAAGCAGAACGGGCTTCTATTGTGCTCTGTTTCCATTAGACATCTTGGAAGCTTTATAATGTGGTGCATAATAAATATCTAAGAAACAGTTTGAGGTCTTTTACATAGGACAGACAATTCTTGTTAATATTTTTCTCGATCAGTCTTCGCTCTTACACCCAGATTGATACAAATCTCTGGCATCTTGTCCACCGAGTCAACGTGTGAATTTGTTAATTTGCTTTCCATATTGCACTGTATAACTCTGAATTTAAATCCAAACACCACAAATTTAAAATTGAATTTGAAAGAGCCAGAGAAACTGTGCATTAAATTTGCTCATATATCTACAAAGGGAGGAGCCCTGCTTCTGAATAATTTTGGTCAGAGGCCTAAAAACATTGAGGTGCAACACACTCTGGTTGGTTCTGCTGCAATAGTACAGTGATTCCTCTGGAGAGAGATCACAAAGAGCTAACTGTTTGGACCCATTTCACCACTGAGGTGGATATCAAGTATAAAAACAGAAACAGACCTCAAAAAGTTGAGCTTGATCTTTTTTCAGATGTAATAATATGAGTCTGGTGACATCATCAGATCTGAAAAGTAATGTGGAGTTTTACTATATTTTCTTTTCATTGCTCCAGTATAAATGTAACCCAGTGTATGTAAAATGCATTATAGCAAATCCACAAGCAATTTCCTTCATTGTAACAAATACTGCATCTCATTAGAGCAAAACAAGCCCCCAGTTATGGCGCAGAACATCTGCCTAATAATTTCAAGTTCCTCCAACTATGCTGCCAAAACATCTAAAAAGTCAACATCTAGTCCATTACTTTGATCAACTGAAGTAGTAAAATTATAAATAATGCACCAAATGCAGATCTGGTGAAAGGCAGAGCAGGGCTGCTGGCCCTGAGCTCGCAGAGCTGGGACTGATGGGAATGTGGCATAAGCCACTGGAACTGGTATCAGCAGGTAGGCAGGCTGGGATGCAGAACTGCATTTCAGGCTTGCACAGATTTCCTATCTAGCAGTGAGAAAGTTAGTTAATCTTTCTGTGTCCAGATCCTGACTGGAAAATTCAGTTTCAAATGCCCTCTATATCTCATGGGTTTTCTGTAATGCATATGAGGTGCTTTAGCATTACTGACAAGAGCCAAATCATCCTTAAGCAAACAACAAGTCATTATGTATGTAAAAATTGGCATGACTTGTAATGTAACTTATTGTTTGTCTGCTCTGTATGTCTTAGGGGAAGGGTCGCATTGTGTTGTTGCACTGTTAACCTTTTGACTACTCGTGTTCATTCCAACTTTGAACAAAAGCTGAAAATGGGAAAATTTTCCAGGAATACAAAACCTTTTAAGTATCAAATTATTTGGGATGACTATTGTCAAAACTTAAATATATATATATATATAAAATAGTATTAGGATGTCAAATTATTTTTTTAAATTTTTAGTGAAATGTTTCAGCATTGAAATGAAACGAGGAAGTGAAAATGATTTTGAATTCCCTCTCATCATTTTCAGCAAAACAAGCATATTGTGAGGAAATTAAAAATGTTGCAAAAATGGGGAAAATGTCAGTTGAATGACTCCACTGTATTTGTAACCAGATTGAAAACTATGTTGCGAAGACAATATATAAAATACAATAAATAAAAGAGATTCGTGCACATGGCCAAGTCATTTGAATAGAAGAACAGCCTGATTCTGAGCAGCAACCATCATGGGAAAGCAGAAATACCAGCCAGTTCCCTATTCCTCAGGTTTTATACAGCATGGTTGCACCTGTCTGCACACAGACTGGCAAATTCAGTTGTGGTGAGATGACGGAATTGGATTCAGGAAAGTGGCTGGCTTAATTGGCCAGCGACAGCCAGGATGGACTATGGCAGTTAAAGCTGGTCAGGAGAGGAGTATCCTTTTTAAACCCTGTTTCCTCCTTAGACCAAGCCCAGCATGTTTGAGAAAGTGATCTGCTCCCTGAGCTATTGCTACAGGGCTGTTGTTTCTCGCCACAGGAGCAGTTGTTGCCAGGGAGTTCAAGAGCATGTGAGAGAATGTGATTCCCAGTGTTTGTCCATTAATCAAATCTGAATTTCAGCAGCCAAACACATAGAATAAAAACCCATTAATTTTATCTCAATGAACATATAGAACATAAGTAGGGAAAAGAGTGAAAAAAGATGTGCTGATTAGCCTAATTTGTCTATCCTTGGTTTCATTATGTATTTAGAACTTGATTTTCTGAGTTTAAATGGTCTTAATTCTCCTTGAGAGGGTTTTCCATTATTTAACAATCTTGCTGTCAAGTGTTTGCTTTTTCTTTTAATTATTTAGGTTATGGGCTTGGTTTCGAGGGTTTTATTTTTATCTTAATCCAAAACTCATCTCAACTTTACTGAACACTCTTAATCCTTTGTCGCATAGTTACATTATTTTCAGATGTTTATGTCTGACTGTCACTTATACTATATATGTTTATCTTAAAAAAAATTGGAAGGAAAGTCCGGTTATTTCTTTCATAATTTATGAAAAGAATAACTGAGTCTGAGACTTGAAAAATTTGGCTTTCGCTAGTGACTATTTATAAGTGTTTTTTAAAATAAGTGTTGGTTTTCTAGCACTGTGATTATATCTGATACTACAGAGGAATAACAATTACTTTTTGCTTGGTATATTGAATTCCTTCTCTCCCCTTTCTCTCTAATTTATCCCTCTTTAAACGGACAATCCTTTAGTCCTCTCTATTTCAGATCCAAAGGCACATCCTAGAGCTAATGTGCAATGTGTTGCTCATTCCCGCAGGTAAATTGGCTGGCCCAGCTTCCTGCAGTTTGTTCAGCCCAGTCCAAGTGCATTTCTCTATTACCTGGTTTACAATTATAGCAAAACATAACGTCTCTTAGCACATTTTATAAAGAGAACAAACCCAGCTGTATAAGGTATTAGTGGTTTGTGTTTAGGTAGAAAATCTTGTTCATGTGCTGCCTGCTGCAGAGCATGGGGAATTCATCAGTAAACACGCTTGGCATCAGCCCGCGCGGCTGAGACGGAGGAAATGGGATCCTGGTGCTGTGCGTGAAACTATGCCTGCCCTCACTGCACAGCCTGGAGCAAGATCTAAGTCTCCAGCTCACATTTAGCATTATTCTTCAGGAAATTTTGGGGATAGGAATGATCTTTTGATACATGATTGCTTTTGGCCCTTTTTCTGAAACACACTGTTCTGTGAAGTCAGCTCTGCTTATCCAATAGTAGCAGTAATTCTGTATTTTTGCTGCTACTGCCCAGCCACAGAAATTACTTTAGTACTCAAGGACAACACATGTTGGCTTCCAAATGAAATAACAGGAATGGTGGGTTAGCGTTGAAGACCTGCAAAATTCAAATCATAACAAAAAATATGGTCAACGCCTTAAAAAATACTTTGAAATTCAAAATCAGGCTGTCTGTCTTGGCAAGTTCTATGGATGCTGCCTAATGCATGCAGACAAAACTGTTAGCACAAATAAATTTTTACTTTTATTCGTATATGTTGATATTCATTCTGATGAAGTGTGCTGCTAATATATCTTTTTATTTGAGATTCATTTTCGTGAGACGAGTGTTTACAAAGAGGCCAACAGTTACCAGTATTCAGAACTAAAATATGTTTTTTAGTTCATTGAGCTGTGCACGAGCAGATTTTAAAGCCATATATCTAAACCTAACAGCAGTTAGTCTTATTTGTACACTGGTAATCCCCCCACCATTTAATTGAGGAATTATGTGTATGCAAGCTCGTGTAGTGTGTGTATGAAGGAGGTGCTGCATGTTTGTATAGCACATACAATATATCCTAAAAGGTCAGTTTATGATTTATGAAACTATACTGCAATACATATTAAGGTGCTTATTGCAGCATTTAAATTGTTGAATTATTCAATGAATTGTTGCAATTTTCAATAATTTAGCCTGACATTTTAATAAATATTTATTGCATAATTGCTTATTGAAATATTTATTGCATTCACATGAAAGTGGAAGTTTTGCTGATCAGACCACCTGTTTATATTGGCTATTGGTCACAGTTACTGCTGGATATTGAATTTGGAAGGCCAAGTGAAAGCAGCATATGTTCTATATCTAGTTAGCACGGGCATCAACTGCAGGGAAAATACGATGGCCTGAGGATTTGTGTATGTTGGCAATTGGCATATGAACCTACACCACAGACATCTTAAAATCTATATACATTTGTCTTCACAGCTGCTTCTAATCATATTAGCAAGATTGATATTCTTGTACATGCCAGAGGCGATCCCTCCGCTCTCTGTTAAAGCAGAACTACACAGGACAGGGGCCTGAATTACAAATAGAGATTGGAAAGCAGGTGTTAAGTTTTCAAAGAAGAAAAGACTGTGTTGTTAAGAACAAATCCAAGTTTCAAAAGGATTTTTCTACTGCCTGGGATATTGGATCTCTTGAGATAAGATTCAAGTGGTTGTGAAAACATGGCTATTATAGTCACATGTCCTGCTATTATCAAAGGGATACTTTATTAATATTCCTGTTTGGCTGTGAACTCATTCTTCTGTGTTTCTTTTTCTGTGAATTGCAGTCAGGCCCGTTGCTTCTGAGCAATTGCCTCTTGTCAGTTTTTTGAGACAGAGTTGGCGTGAGGACAAATAAGTAATATGTTGTTTCCTAAAAGACCTTTTTTCTAGGATTATTCATGGTAATCTTTTTTGGCAAAGTCTGCCTCCCAAGAGACTCCTGCACTTATATCCCACATAGTGAGACTTCAGTAAAAGCAGTAATTGCATTGCTGTACCTTACTTGACTGTGGCCACGGTTCACGTAACGCAGCCTGTGTGTTTAATCAGCCTATAACTTGTGAAACTATTCTGCTGTATGGTAACCTTCCCAAACATTAGGCATCCCATCCCAGGGCTGGTGCAAATAAGCAGACACTGAAGGAGCAGGTCAGCAAGGTATTTTGGGACATAGGAAGTCATTAAAAAATAAAAATATTAATATTCTTTTAACTTCATACATCGAGATTTCTGTGGCATAGAAAATGTTTATCCTTAGGATGCAAAAGCTTTGGGTCTTCACCATTCACAGAATCAACTAAGTTGGAAAAGACCTTTGAGATCATCGAGTCCATCCATTCATCCAAGAGATTATCTGATTATCTGTCGCATAAAATATATTATTTCATTTTTCTGATTTTATTTCTCTTCTCATGAAGGAAAGATGTCTTCCATGTGTCTTATGTGGAGCCCACTCAGTTAATAGCATCCTTCTTTGTCCTAAAAGTCAAAAGAGATAAATCAGGATTCTGAGACAGATTTCAGAGTTTAGTTCGGGCTAAAGTTATACAACACACGTTAAATTTTTTTCCCTCTGGAACTGTAAGTATCTGGAAAAATTACATCATTTATCTCCTTATAAATATGAATAGAAAAGAATTTTTTTTAAAAAAGAAAAAATAGTTGAAGACAGACCATGAAATTTGTCTTTTGATAGAAGTAAATAGGAAGAGAAATCAGACTGTTTCTAGGGATGAACAGACACTCAGCAATACAAAAAAGTAACACACATAAAATAAATTTTAACTGACAAGCTGAATCTATAAATTGAATACATTGGTAAGAAACCATGGAAATAATCCTAGGTGAGCTGCTGGGTAGAAGGTTTCAGGAACAGGATGGAGATGTGTCTGTGTGAGCCCCTCTGGGGGACAGCCTGGATGCAGGAGCGTGCAGATGCATGAAGGGAAATTCAGCATCCTGAACTGTCGGTGCTCTGCTCCTTATCCAGAGTGCATTAGGAATTAGAACTGTGTGGTTTTGCATGAGCTCATGAGTTGGAGAGCTGCCTTCCTGCTGTAAGGGTGGGGAAGGTATGCAAAGTATTTAGGGTATGTGTCCGTGCATGTCCCATAGATCCTGCTCTGTGTACTACAGCAAGAAGAAGTAGAGAATTTCTTTTCAGAACAAAAACTATGTTCCTTTCCTTTTTCCAGGGTCAATTTTTTTTCTTCGGGCTTCTTTTGCACCACCTTCTATCATGTGGTTAGTTGTCTTACACATAGTCAAACAAAAGCCTTGAAAAACATGAACACTGCACTGAAATGATGACGCCTCAAAGAGTCTATTTTGGGGCGGTTTTTGTTCACTTAATAGATTTTGTCCTTTAATGGAGTTATTTTTACAAAATGTTGTCTGTGTACACTTGAAAATCAAGAAGTTTTGAAAAAATGGACCTAGAGGTTGTAGGTTAAAGAAAAATACCAAATATTGTGATGTTTAAGATAAAGCCCAAACAGCTGGGAGAGCACTGCTGGCTGGTTTTGGTACAGAAAGGCATTGGTGATAAAATACATAGGAGTTAGAACATATTATGATAGTCAGCAGAGATGTTTCTGACTTAACTGTCTGGATGAACTGTGAATGCAGTTCCATCTGTCAGTCTTGTGTGGTTTCAGAAATATTAGAGTTAATTTTATTGCCTAATTTGGGGAACTTAAACTAAAAGTGGAAGTTGGACTGTTTTGTTGTTTAGTATTCTGTGGTGCATTGCATGGAATAATCACAAATTACTGAGATCCTGTGGTATGAAGCTGTAATTAATTGTTATGTGTATTTATGCTGACGTACAATGTACATGAGGGGTTTTGGCAAGATCTCAGGGGAAGGTGGTGGGTTTTGGATACCAAGAGTAAGCTTTTCCTGCTCATTAAGGGAAATCTGAGAGAAAACACGAGCTGCAGTTGTAAGTCGCAGAACAGCTGACATCAGAAGGGACCTCTGGAGATTGTCTGGATCAACTCCTCAGCTCATTTGGGGTCACCTTCAGCAGGTCTACCCAGGACCGTGTCCAGCTAGGTTCCAAAATAACAGATTCATGTAATAACAGATCTGTTGCATACTCTAGAATCAAAAGCATAGCTTATTTTGAACAGGAGAAGTGAGTAAACTGTTGCGGCTGATACTTTGCAAATGAAGCTGATGTAGCTGAGTGCTTGAGAAATAGCTCCTGTACCCTAACAACAAAATTACATGTTAAAGATGTTTTCATTAGAAACTTTCTAAGTGGTGCATGGCTGAGTAGCAAATATATATTACCACTAAACACCTTAGTAACTCCATTGGGCAAATGCATATTTTAAAACTATTGCCCAGCCATTTAGAGGTCCAGTGGGGTTCCAAACTGCCCATTCAAAGCCTCAGTATGTTTTAAAGAGAGAACTTAGAGATGTCGGTTGATGTAATTTTGCAGTTCCCACAGGCAGTGTATGTGAAAGTTGGTGTTTCCAGTCTCAGGGACATCATGAAAATTTTCCTTTAGATTTACTGTAGATTTGTGTGGCTTTTTAGCACCCACAGTAATTTTGGACGGAATGTACCTGGGTGTTCAAAACCAAAAGCCAGACGGTGAGCTTGTAGTGCTCACTGGGATCGTGCAAATATGGCAGCTGAAGGTTTTAGATGTGGTCCCATGTGCCATTAGTGTCAAATGAGATTCATACTTCTTCCAAAACCTGAAACTGAGATGGTTTCATGCAGCCTTGAGTCCAGTAGCAAAGCTTTCATTCATCTTTGTCAAGGGCTACTCCTAAAACTTTCTTATATCCAAGAAGTTAAGGCAGGAGCAGTCAGTTGTCAAACACGTGTGAGGAAAGGTCTTTCAGTAATAAGAACCTGATTGAGTTAGAATCTACCCTAACTGTGGTGAATCCTTACCCAGGGCATGTTTCTATGATGAGCCACCCTGCAGGGGAGGACTGAGAAGGCTGCTTAGTCCAGCACAGGATTCCTCATCTTTCCCCTGTCCCTGCTCCCCTGAAACACGCTGTGCAAAGCAGAGGCCACCCCAAACCAATCACACAGATATGAAAACTTCACACAGTATCTCCCAGAAAACTTGAAAAAAGCCCCTTTTTGCTAGGAAACAAAGGAAGCAGAAACACTTTCAGTTACTCTCAGTTGGAAAAGTGCTGATCTCTCTTTTTAGCCCCTGTACAACCCGCTAGTATTTGCTAGGTGTTATACATTTTTACAGTGTATACTTTGTTAGACATTTTTTCAGTCATAAAAGGATCTTCTGTTTCCTGTATAAACTTACTTAGGATCCAACTGCTTCCATCAAAGTGTAAAACCCATAATAATGAATGAAATAGCATCAGGATCAGACTCTTTAAAAATAAAACATCAAAGCACAGTAACAAAATCCTTTACTATTCAGATTGGACTTGCGCCTATTGTCATGCTGTTGGAACTTACTGATCAAGACAAAGCACCAAATGTGAGAAAGCTTAATTCACATGATAGATAATAGCAAAATAAGAATTTTCACAGTTCTTTCTCCAGAGATGTTTTAGCTTGTTCGGCACAACAGTATTTGGGATAGTGTTTCACGTACTTCTAAAAAGCATCATTTGCCTTTGTCTAGAATGAAATTGGTCATTACAAGTGCCCTGGAATAAACCCTCATCCCAACTGAGAAAATTATTAAAGCAGCTATTTAAATGTAAATGAGTATTTAATAGTAATAACTACAAAATAATCTAGCATATGGTTATCTGCTGTCCAGAGTTGTGGCCAGTGTCACAATATGTTAAAAATCCCAACACAGGTGATGTGCAAGTTGCAGACATATACGAATGGTGTGAGTTCATGTGGCTTCAGTAGAACAGGGAAGGACTGTCTGCACACGCTTTCCAGTGGAAACTCCTTGCTCTGCGAGAGCCTTACAGAGTCGCGCTGTTGACATAAAATATCTTGATGATTCTGCCTGAGCAGGCTCGGTGCTCTGGGGAGCTGGGTGAGTGCTCTGGCCCTGCTGGCAGCTGGGGGCGTTCAGGCTGCCTTTGTGCTGCGCTCGTGTGGCCCAAGTGGCACAGCCACCTCAGCCTGGTGGCATCCGTGCTCTGCTGATCACTGAGGGATGCCAGCTCCCTCTGAGTCTTACAGCACTGCTGGGTAAAGTCGGCCAAGATGTCATTTGCAGGAAAATAATACTTCAGAAAAAAAGAAGACTCTTGAGATTGTTTTTGGCACCCCTAGATTTCAGGTGTTACAACTTTTCAAAGTGAATAGGTCATTTTACAGAAAATTTCCACCTTGTTGCTGGATTGCTTAGGGCTTTCCATGTTGAGTTGATTATTTCATTAGCATTTTATAGACTGGAGTTTATAATTTTTTCTTAGTATTAACGGTGAAAATCTGCTCTTCAGCTTGTGCATCCAAATGTATTTCATATCAACTGTTTAATAAAATCTGTGTACTAATGAAAGCAGTGATGTGCCACAAAGTTTAAGTATTTCTATATATGTGGAGGTAGAAGGAACTTATCATTAGAAGTTATCAAATTAGAATTTCTTTTTTTTTTTTTTTAATAAGTGGATTAATTCAAAGAGCATTGGTAACTGTTTCAAGCGTTTGGAAGAAACTATGTTGTGTCAGCAAGTAAGACCTGGAGCTTTTGTTTCAAAAGGTTTATATGTTTCATTATTAGTGTTTTTAAATCAAAGTATTTAGCACTTCTGGTTTCTGAGACCGGCGGGGACTGTTGGCCCTTCTCCCTAACCCAGGAGGAGTTGACACCACGCCCAGAGTCTGAAGCAACCCCTCTTCTGCAGAGCTTAATTTATTACTTGGACATGAGACTTGCTCTGTGGTCTACCAAAGGAATCAAGAGGCTCCCTGTAGGTTCACTCCTCCTTAGGTAGGAATAATTTGGCTCCCTCCCAGTCATGTCTTGATAATTGATCCCTCTGCCTTTTTCCTTAGGAGGGCAGCATGTGCTACTGCCCACAGATGTAGGCTTGTAGAACTGTGCTTTCTTATATGATACATTGAAACTCATGGAAAAGAAGGAATTAAATGTGTTCCTGGACCTTGCAGCTGGACCTTTGGGTTGGTAGGTCAGGTTCTGGTAAGGCCCTGCAGAAAAAAAAGAGGAGCCAAGGACTGGGGACAAGGGAGCAGAGAAAGCTGATCATTCTTTTCACAGACACTTTGTGAGCAGAACAGTGATGTGTGTCAAATATGCGCTTTCCAAAAAGTTGCTTTGACTTACGGAGGCTGCCTGGTGAAAGCAGAGGGAGGCACATGGTCACCTCCCCATGCCAGGACTGCAGTACAGTTAAGGCAGACACCTGGATTGCATCCCGTGCCCTGACCTCAGCTAGTCCTTGTGGGAGGAGGCTTAGTGTAGGTTCTGTATGAACTGCACCAAGCTCTGTATTCTGTGATGGTTTATCCCTTACTCTGTCTTCGAGCTGGGAAGCCTTGGGAAATGGGAGCTCAGCAGTGTAGTCGACCTTGCACCTGTGATTTCTCAAAGTAGTTTTGTGAAGCGCCACTAAGGATCTCCAACATACGTATAAATATTTCCTTTGTCTCTGATTCTTAAGACAAGGAAAGTCTTGTCCGTTCTTTTGAATTTAAGAGAAATATGAGCTATCAGTGTCTTGAAGGATGGAGTGATATTTTTTGTTTCCCAAGAGTAACAAAAAGGTAATATTGTATGTATATGCTGTCCTATTGGATCTTTTTAACCCTTCACTTCATCTTGGTATGGTTACAATTATCAGGAATTCTGATAATATATAGATGGTTATACAGATTTAAGTTCTTGAGCATGTGGAATATCTGCTGAATATGATCTTGTTTTAGATCCAGAGAGTGGAGATTTTAATAGCTTGCCTTTAATACTTCCAATAAATCACCAGTTGAAATGACGAGTTTACCTCATAGAAAGATGTGAATTGCTCCTTGCTGCTTCTTCCAAGAGTTGCCTCACTTACTCTGAATTTGGAAACATTTCAAGTGGGCTGGAAGTGCTTTCTGAATTGCTAGATTACCCATGCATACAGGCCAGATCGGGAATCATTTATTTCTAAAACTCTTGTATATTTATGCTAAGTTGTCGTCTGTCTGTGAGGTTTGCTCTCTGCTACCTTTACTTTATTTTGGGGTCCTGCGTGTGTCCGTGTGCACCCATTTCCATGTGCACCCTTCTTTGAAGGAATCAGTTCATAGAGAGGAGTGGAAACTTCTGTGAACCAGTGACCTACATACAAGTGATGATGGGCTCACAGTCTAAGAATGTGAGCTGTGAGCAGTAACCATTTCGTGGGATGCTGATCTTGTCACTGAGTGCTTAGGAAGTCTCTCAATATAGGTGTCTTTCCAAAGGCCAGATAAAAAAGGTAAATTTTAAGCACAGTTTAGAGTCTCTGTTCTTTTTGGTGTAGAAATTGGTTGCTAATCCCAACCAAGTCTTCTACAATCATAGAATCGTTTAGATTGGAAAAGATCCTTAAGATCATGAAGTCCAGATTAAACTCGTCACAAATACAGAAACAAAACTAATTCAATGCAGGAAAAACTTGTGATTTTCAAAAGAAATTGACTGGTAGACAAAAGTGGTTCATTCACAGAATTTCAAAGGCTGTTGCAAAGGGATGGCTCTTAAAGAAAAAAAAAAACCTAAATAAATACTCAAAAATGTGGTTCAGTTATACAGTAATTCTTCTTATTGAGAAATACAATAGAAGCAAAAAAGGTCATTGAGTCACATATTGTTTGCAAGCTCTAGAAGAGCAGTGAAGTGATGTAAAACAGAAGAAGGGTAGAAATTGAGCAAGATTTTGGGGAGGAAGATTTAACTTTGCTATGTGATTCAGCATAAAGAACTGCAGGAACAGGAAGGAGTGGAGTCGGAGCTGTCATTCTTACTGGGGCCGTTTGCTTCTGGGTGACCTTGGACAATCAACTTGATCTCTGTGAGCTTCAATAAATGATAATAGGCAAAAAGCAAGCTCAAACACTTGTGGTCACTTCTCTGCAATTTCTACAGTAATCTACCAAAAAGCAAAAAGAAAAAAGCTGAGCCTTCTAACATCCCAGCAACAAAACCAAGTGCCACTCAAATGTTTCTTATTGCCCCTCTTTGTAATTCACTTTAGGTCATGTAAATATTCCAAATAAATGAGAGACTGTTAATGTTCTAGAAATATATATGCATAAATACAATTCCAGAATCAAGGTCTAAAAATGAAGCAGCAAATAAATCAGTGCTACTTACTTGAGGATTTTATGCTGACTGCTCCCAGGAACTAGATGTGAGGTCTACAGGCTACCACTGAAAAACAGAACTCCCAAACTGGGACTAACCCATAGTGTCAAATGTCTCAAAAAATATCCACAGGCTTGCTGGCTGACTGACGGACTGGAAATATTTTTTTGATCTGCAGACTTTCTGAAATTCAGTAAATGCAATAATAGGAGTCATGGGTTGCATAAAAACAGCACAGTTGATGCTACTAGTGGCTTCATGGTAGTCAGTGCGAATTTTGTCATTCTACCTTTTTTCATATGCTGGTGGAAGATAATTTTTTATGATGCTCAGATTTTTTCATCTTCTGGAGAGAGAATTGTATGAGGCTGTGATCTTGTACAGAATACAGGCTGGGAGAGCTGATGCTTCATTTGTGTGGGTGTGAATGCTTAACTTTGTACAGTGTTTGCCAGCCAGCAGCAAAATCTGGCAGATCATTAACATAAATCCCAGAAAACAGGATTATGGAAGTGTTGATGTTATTACCTAAGTGGCAGTACAGTGGATTCTAGCTCTGTTTAAAAAGCATGTTATTAGTGGGCGTTACCTAGTTAACTGGAAATGTGCATTCCTAGTACATACATAACCAAGGAAGCCAATGGTATTTGACTTTTCACTTCTGCAAGAAAATGTGGCTTTAAAGAGGCATATTGTATTAACAGATTTCTGTGGAGTTTGATCATATATAGCTTGTTCAAATGGTAACCTAGGAAAGCAATAAATGAAAAAATATGGTAAAAGCACCTAGTTTTGCATCATCAACAGTTCCTTTTATCCTCTGATATGTATTTAATATATAGGGTTGATTATGAACTGTAATCTCATTTACTTATATCTCTTGCTTTGAAATTGTGGAAACAGTTTCTTTGTTCAAACACTTCAGATCTTCAGATACTTGCATAACACAACAAAAAAAATTGGATCTCACTGTGGTTTTCTCAATTTCCTGAAATTTCAAGTGGGTTAAAATCATAGTTATTTTCAGAAGTAGTTTATTTGAGTAACTCAGATCAAATTGTCTGTGTTAATTTAGTTTGTTTTCAAGAGGAGTTGTATTGATAATTGTGAAAACATACAATTCTAATGAATAATAGGTTATGAAAATTTACTGTCCTTTATTTATCTGCACTAAAATAAGTGTGAGAAATGAGGTCAATAGCTATAAAGAAGCCAATACCCATTTCTTAATGGGAATAACAGGCAATGTTTACAGTTTTCATTTGTTCCCAGGCAGACCTAATGCTTTGTGTCCATCCACATATCTTCCTCATTTCCTGGTTCAGGCTGTCCTTGTAACAGCCTTGTGTGTGAGCTGGAACTGTGCTGGGAAACTGGCCCTCTCTGTTCCTAGTGACAGCAAATGGTTCTTTAACATTTTCCATTAGAACAAAAAAATACAGTCACCTACTGAACTGGGTAAGAACAGTGACATCCCAGCATCCCAAGGCTGAGGCTTTCTAGTTTTGTTTGCCAGCTGTGGATGTCCAGATGGTTGGCAATGACTCAACATGAGGACTGCGGTAATTGTGGCTGGAGTGCAGAAATCCTGTTGGAGAGCTCTGGCTGTCTTTGGTGTGGGGCTCACTGAGAGTGGGCTGGTCCAAATTTCAAACAGTGGAATAACCTGCTGAGGAAGGTGCTGTGAGAGTGTTGCCCAGCTGCTCTGCTTGCATTTTGGGCTGTACCTCCCATGCCAGCGGAGTGGCAGCGCCAGGGATGGAGGTTTGAGTGGCAGCCACGCCCATCAGCTGATGGTGCTCGTTGGGCTGGAGTGGAGGAGAGCACAGAGAGGGTCTTCAGCACTTTCATCTTTGGGGTTTAAATTTCCTGTCAGTCACACAGAAGTCTGTGAAATGAGACTTTTTTGGTTCTAACAAGGTTCTGCTTTTCCATGCTTCAAAACTGCAATAAGCCATGGTCTCCTTGGTGAGGTCCTGGGACCAGGCAGGTGTCAGAGGATGGAGAGGCATTGAGGGACAGTCTAGCATCTCTTGCAGATCCTGTGCCAAATCCAGCAATCCTTACTCCCTTCAAATGATTTCAATCACTTGAAGTTCACGTTTTTCCCTCTAATTTCAGTAGGGGTCTCTCCCCTGAACAAGGACTACATGATTGATTTGTCGGATTTGATTTCCTCCAATGCTAATTTCTCAATTTAATCAGCTTGATAGTCACCTACCAGTTTTGGAGAGATTTGGAGGAAGGAATGCACTCATCCTTTCATTGTTGTTGAATATAGTCACATGAAGAACCTAAATACAAACAGATGTCTGTTTTTAAAAAGTCAGCATATTGCTGAAATTTAATATTTTTGTTAGTGTCACTGACAGAGATTTTATTGCAGAACACTCAATCTCTGGTTTGTGTTCAAACAATATTAAGAGATTGTTGCTGCACTGAAATTTGGAGGGTTTTCAGTAAGATCATTCTGCCATATTTATTTATTTATTTATTTTGTGTCCTGACTGGCAGCAACTGGAATGATAGAGTTACTTTGGCTACTGCTGCTCACCGTGGGGAATGGGGTGGGGTGAGTGGCCCGTGCTCTGTCTCTGCCTTTGCTGTTGCGCAGAGGACGAGGCGGCTGTGCTGAACCACGGCCTCCTTTGCATCCTGTGTAGGAAGCAAGAAGGTTTAGATCAGGTCTCAGGAGCAGAACCAAGGGATTTCTTTGTGGAGGGTGGCGGCTCAGTGAAGTGTCTTGGCAGTGCAAGGGGATAAACATAGGGACGGGGTTCCTGTTCCAGAGCAGGAGCACAGGGAAAGCATGAGCAAAAGGAACCATGAAAAAATACCAAATTCTTTCAGGTATTGGACAGGTTCATTAGTTTGTGTTCAGCAAAGCAATATTTAAATACTTCAAGTGTGTATGAATCTGAGTCGGTCCAAACCAGCATGTTTGTTTTCATGTATGTTTTTTAGCTTGCTGAGGTGATTATCCACCACAATGGCATTTGAGTAGCTCCTGTTAAAATCAATGAGTTATCAAGAAATTTTTCAGTGATTTCTCTAGCATATTTGCAGCATTCTCGTTAAAAAAAAAAAGTTAAGCTTTTTCAAGTGATAATAGCAAAGTTGGAAAGTTTAACTTAAAAATGTCAAAGGTCTTGTTGTCTGGGGACAGCAGCTTTTGCTGCATAAATCTGCGTTTGGCCAGATGGAAAGTTTTTCTGGTTGGCTGGGTCGACACATTTAGCCCTTCTGTGCCTCAAGTTCTGTTTTCATTTGGGGCGGGAGCTGGGAACACAGAGAAGATGCAGCATATACAGGAAGAAGGTGAACTTTCTAAATTAAAAACTTTGGCTTTCTTTGCTAGATTAAAACATTATGTTGATGGAAACAGCGTACATTAGTCACTGGGAAATTAAAGAAGATATTCGAAGTATGTTGGATCTGTTCTATGAAAATCAGTTTAGAAGTCATCCGTGGATCAAGTCTCCTTGGGGTTATTTCAGGAACACTGGATAAAATCCAGTTTAAGATGAAGTCAGATTATACTTGCAATAATATCCAAACTATGGGGTTAGCTTTTCTTGCCTGAAACATCTGCAGATAGAATTGATGCTGTGTCTGCTGCGTGAAGATGGAGATTTGTGTGCAGTGCTCCTTGTCAGGAGTTCTTGCTTTTAAGAAGCAAGAAGACTCAGATGCCAGTTTTGTTATGCTTTCTCAGTCTGAAGACTGTTTGAGCATAAATCTGCTTTAATCACAGTGATATCTTGTTGGATATGATACTACTCAATGTTAGGGAGCAGGAGACTCAATCTGTCTGGGTACTCATTTGGCTCTTGTCACAGTATTTTGTGAACATGTTAGAAATTATGGGAGCACTACTGGAAAAAAAGGAAGTTTTATCCTGATTTTGTGGTTTGTAATTTATAGAACACGTCTGGTTACTGTTTTGTCCAATGCAATAAAGCGAGTCTTAGCTATGGCAGGATCTAATATGAAGTGTTCTGCCTAAAATGCTGTTTATTCTATCCATCATCCCTGAAGCCATGAAAGGAGAAACTGAATGTTATGATTAATTTAGTTCTTCTTTAGGTTTTTTTTCAGTTGAAAAACTGATAAGAAAAACTTTTATCTTACCAATGCTGTAAGCATTCTGGGAATTTCTCTAGAACCAGCTCAACAGCTTTCAGTGGAAATACAGAAGAAAAATACAGTTAATTGCTCATCTTTGCTGTTAGCTAGTTGATCTAAACTAAGCATATTGAATCATATATAATACCAGCAAACATCCTTCTTCCCATTTCTAGTCCTGCTGTGTTGTGCCAAGCCACGTGTCAGTACCATCAGCACTCTGTTCACAGTCACCGCCCTCACTGAAGGCATTGTCTTTCAGTGGAAGTAAAATATTAGATCAAGACTTGCTTTCTTACTCCAATTGTCTTCTAACACTCTTAGCTCAGTTGAAATACATTTCATTCACATCTCGTTCCCATAAGTCATCCTTATTGTCCTTTGAGGGACTCACAGCCAGTGTTGAAGAGATTCTCGGGGAATTTTCTGTGACTGTATTTGCTGCCTGTTACAGAGTGGAATCATGGTCTTGTGGTCATGGAGGTCTTTGCAAATAGAAATGGACATCAAGCATCAGTAAAAGAATTTGACCAAACACATACAGACTGGATACTCAAGAGAGTTGGAAAATATTTAGAAGATAAAGCAGTTTAAATAACTATATGTATTGTAAAATTTAATGTCTACACATTTGCATCTGATCTTTTACCAGCTCTACTTTTTTCTGTAGTTTATATGGATATGTCTGACTATAGATCCTTCCATCTGCATTTCTGTCATCTCTTTTAAAACCAACATGATTGACCTTAATTGCTGTGAACTAGCTTGTTACTATAAAGTCTATGTTTGGAAATGAGGACACAGCCGAGGTAAAAGTCTTCCGTGCTGTAGAAGTATTGAAAGAAAGAATTGGAATCTAAACTAAAACTCGCTGTTAAGAGGACTGAGCTGGTGTAAGAAATACCAGCTAGAGCACCAGGGCTGGTTTTCCATCCCATGTAACAAGCTGTGCTATTTTACATTATTTACTTAGTGGCATAACTTAAAGCTTGGAAGGTGTTCCAGTCAGGAAAAAGGGAACAGAAACAGTTTCCTTGATGCATCTGTGTTCCCCAAGGCAGCGCAAATTTCTGGATCAGGCCCTCACGTGCACTGTAGATGTTCTAATGTTAAATATAATGCACTGCACTATGTCTGTGGCTGATATCTGTCTGCAGTAATTCCCAGTTGTAACTAATACATGTTCCTATTTAATATAGTTCATAGGAAAATACCTCCATATGTTTTGAATTCCCTTGCATCTTCACTGGAGTTCTCAAGAGTATGCTGTTAATTTAATATATGATTTTGTTCCATCTTTGTGTCTTGTGTAAGCTGGTCAATACACAGGCAATAAACTTGGAACAGCTGAAGCGTTAGCATATGTAAGGTTTATTTTGTAAAATGCTTGATAGGGTCAGTGTCCTTGGCTGTATTGTAACAGAAGCTCGCTGGTCTATTAGAGACAAAATTCAAAATATTTATTTCATCAGTAATCTCCTTCTCAGAATCTATCTGAATAGGTCATTTGCTTGGCAACATCTCTTGTTCCGTAATTATTAATTCCAGAAGGATAGCAGCTAGTGCAACTTGAGATCTCCTGTGTTTTCCTCTGACTCTCCTCTGTTTTCTTTTAAAGGCACATGCGTTGCACGAGGTACAATGAAGTGTTCCCTTGCAGGGACAGGGCAGTGCCAGTTCATGTCTATGCTCCTGTTTCACTGCCAAGGATCTTGGAGTTTAGGAAAATGCTAAATAAAAAGAGAGTATTGACTGAGGATGGATATTTAATTGCTTTTACTAGTCTGGGTATTGAATCACAGTGCAAAACCCTCTTGTGTTTCTTGTTAAAAGAAGAAGTGGATTTTCCCCCCAAATCCATGATTATGCACTATGGATTGGGCATCATACTGAGCAGGCTGCTTGCAGGACTTAACCAGCTTATTTTCACCAGAGGAGCAGGCAGTATTTCAGAAAGGGGGAGGGTGAGCTGCTGAAAGCTTGTGTGTGCATATATAGTTTTAAAGTGTTTGAGCCAGTACAGAATGATTTCAATGGAAAATGGATAATCGTTAACATCAGCTTTTGTACAGATGCTTTTTGGCTAAAAGAGAGGTAATTTATATTTAAAGTCTGTGAGTGTGATCCATTATTTTTCAGAACAGTGTTTTGCTGAAGTTTCCCCTCTTTGCCCCTCAGATTCTTTAGTTAATAAGGCTACCTCTGCTGTTCCAGCACAGTTTCTTCCTCCGAAAGGTCTGTACCAGGTGAACCCTAAATCACAAACTGTGCTTGCCCTCTGTTTTTGGATAATATTTGTGAATAGCTTACATATTTGGCTGCAGTCTTACTGCCAGACTTGAAAGGATTGCTGCATTACTGTGTTGCACTCAGTCCAACTTGAGATAGGGGCAGGGAGAAGAGCTTTAGCAAATTTTAAGGGAGCTGTAGTGATGTGTGTCCCTCTTTCTGTGCTATGTTAGCAAGCATTAATTGATACGGACATTTAAAAATGACTCGCACAATTAAACATTCATTCCCTCTTCCTCCTAATTGCTTTGGGAAGAATGCATGCAACTAGGCTGGACACGGTTTATTAGTTTAGCTTTCTTGAGGGTTTGGAAACTTTTTTGCTATGTCCCAGTCTCCACTAAAATTCTGTATTGTTTTGTGTGGAGTAGCCTGGCTGCACGGACACAAAGCAATAGGCTAATATGCCTCACATCAGCATTGTAAGGTGATTATATATTTAACACCTTAAAAGTAATTTTCAGAAAAGTGAGAAACTTTATTATTTCAGGTCTTTGGAATGGTTCTGATACTTTCATGCAGAGGTAACTGTTGGTTACTATGGTATGGAAAGGAAAAAGTGAAGCATTAGACAAATGTGCTCTGCATTGCGCCCTTTTGATGGTAACAAGTATTTGACCATTCAAGAGAAGGAGTTTCTAGTTCTTAAGGCCCTATTTAACTACCATGTGATAATCCTGATATTTTCATTATTAGAGATTCATGGTTTGACCTCCAGCATCCTATTAAGACATTTATAGTGACATGGTTCAAGGGGCAAATCTTAAATTGCTAGGAAATAAAGTGTTTCAGGATTATAAGGTGATTTGAAGCAGTTGCAGCGTTATGTCATTACAGAAACCTTTAGATAACACCTTGAAACCCAGATATATGGGTTTGATGTTATCTAGGCATTTGAGATAGCAGTTACTCTGTGGGTTGTTTTTGGTGAAATATTTAAGATAACAGGTGATAACGGTGTTAGAATGATTTTTAGGTGTTACATTACTTTTACTGTGCTGAACTCATAGCTGTACATTGATCAGGCTGTAGATACTTTCCATGTAGAACTTTGGGGACAGAAAATGATGTACCTTTAGTATGCTTTCTGCAGTCCAGAATGAGAGGTAGGATTTGCAAGACTGTGAAATTTCACAATTTACTGCTTTCCAGAGACAAAAACTGACTTATTGGAAATATTTTTAGAGTCAAGACTTTATGGTCCTTGGTGCAATTCTCTGGGACAGAGTCCAGACAGGTGCAAGAAAATCTTCCTTATTTCTAATTTTGAACTCTGAACATCTGTGTATCTAGGACTGCACTTGAGCATTGAAATTTCTTTGGGGAGAAGCCGCAGAGAGAGCTTTATTCATGCAGAATCTGTTTGTATGAATGGTAACAGTTTCCTTGATGGGGAACAACAGTATCTTAATGTTTACTACATGATGGCAAATATATTTGGAATGAAAGCGACTGCTGTATCTCTTCTAATGAGGCACTGTGAAAGGAGGAATAAGTCAATAAATAAACATAGGATCATGAAGGATCTTGTGAGCTCTGCAAGATCCGAGGTTAGAAGTGGAACCCTTTAGAAGAGCACTGTTTGTGCTTTTCAGTTTGTCCAGTCTCCAGTGGTGGAGATTCTGCAGTCTCCACAAGCAAATGGTGCTCAGTTATTCCTTCCAGTGGAAATCTTTTGTGAAGTGTAATACACATTTCCATGCTATCGCTTTGGCCTGTCACCTCCTGTCCAGTTCACAGCAGACATAGGAAGACTTCTATTCCCTTTTGTATTTTATCTCTGCCTAGAGACTGTCATCCCCTCTGCTTTTTCAAAACACCACCATTATTTGAACCTTCCCTCTTTAGCTTTGTTTACTAAAGTGCTGGTCACTCACTTTCTCCTCTGGATTGTCTTCACATGGCCCACCAGAAGAGAATAGTGTTGCACTGAATGTCAGTCTCCGATGTGATTTGCACACTGCCCTCTGCTTTATACTGACCCATACAGTGTTTGCTTCCCTTTTAAAAGTTCATACCTTCAGTGCCTCACATTAAATGAGATCCACTGTCACTGCTCCAGATTCCTTGTATAATTACTGCTTCTCCATTAGATTTTCGGTCTGTGTTTGTGCAGGTGGTTGTTCTGTCACAAATGTAGGCTATCATACCAACCCCTATTATATTTCATCCTGCCTCTTCAGACCCTTCCCCAGGCTGTCAGTGTATTTTTTGAGCTCTGATCCTTCCCTCCAGTATTGCTGCCTTTCCCAACTTGGTGTTACCTGTGAATCTCTCTTGCTATCCCACCATCTACCTCATGCATGAGTACATAAGCTGGAGCTGTATTTGGGAAAGATCTTGCAGATTCTCACTCAGTAGGTACCAAAACCCAGCCAGTGAATTACTGAGTAGTAATTAGTAAGTAGTTTTCAAAACAACTTTGCACATCCCTTATAGTAACTTCCAGATGTCATTTTCCGAGTTTGAAGTGTCAGATGCATTTGAAAAGCCCAGCTAAATCACAGCCACTGCTTCTCCTGCATGCAGAGCGTGTTGGTAGAAGGAAGTTGAAGGGATTTGACAAGATTTTTATCTTGACACATCCGTACCAGTTTCTACTGCTGTGCTGGGAGGAGTGGGATGTAGGGCAATGCCACAGATGAGCACAGAAGAGATGGATCCTAGCTTCATGGGGCAGAACTCTCCGTGTGAAAATAGCCTTTTACCAGACACCCATTTTCCCCTTAGCTGAGAGATACGGGAGATGAGACAACTTAAGCTTTGTTGTTCTGAGATCCAGTTTGCTAAGAGCATAGAGGCTCGAAGTGCTACGGTCAGAGCTAGTGGAGCCCAGCTGCTGGCATCAGGGAGCAATTACTGCCCGAGTGCCTCCCAGTTAGATCCTCCCAGATTCAAGATCACTGAGTTGGTACCTTTCTGTTTTCCTCCCTGTCTTCACATCTAGCAATCAAGGCATGCAAATTCTGAAAACCAGGAACAAAAAGTAGAAGCAAAGTTGCTAAGAAATTTTGAGTCTCATCAGTGATCATTATAGCTTTTTATATAAGAATAGTCTTAACAATGAATGTAATGTGAAACACTGAATGTTTAGGGTTTTATCTGCTACCAGAAGGAAAGCAGCTTTCAAGTTAACTGACCGAGCTCCAGGTCACTGGCATCCTAGTGAAAACATTGTTCTAATGAACATTCATGTTTTAAACTGATGTTTATGACAGTGAAGGAAATAAATATCTTTGAGTGTGTAAATAAAATCACAGAATGGTTTAAGTAATCCTTAAGAATTTATTTGCCTATTAAAGGACTCTGGCAGGAGGCCATGGAAATACAGTAAGGACATTTTAGACCAAATAATAGCTATAATAATATTTAAATGAGTACAAGTCTTTTTTATTATTTCAGAAACACTCCTCACTTCACAACAGTTATTTTTTTGATCTTAAGACAATCTGTAAGTGTATAAGGCTCAGTCAGAACATACTGATATGTATTTCCTGAGGGACAGTGACAGTCAGTCTGGGGCTGACTTTTAGCTGCTGCTTGTTTCTGATTTCATTCTTTCTGCTCTGGCTCCTCAGGTGGTAAGTTCTTGGTGTTGTTCCAGAGCAAAGAAACTTCAGTTACAAACCTTTTAGGAAAGCAGTTTAGTCTCTTCTCTTGCTTTTCCCATTGATGCACGTGTATCCTGTGTCTAACAAGTATAAAACTTTGTGTAGTTTATGCAAGCACAGGTAGTACATTTTAAGTCTGTGTTCATCAAAGTGGCCGTGTTCATGTCAGCATGGAAGACTGATGAGGTTATCAATCAGTGGGATGTGAAATGAGTTCAGGAACTGGATTTTTGAAAAAAAAAAAAAAAAGAAATTAAAAATATGTATCTAAGTCACTGCTTCTTCTGGAGACAGCAAGGGCAGGGAATGACAAGGATCTGTGGGTTGATCCAAAATTATTTCTTAGGAAATTTTGGCAAATTCAGTCTGTTTAAAGAAACTAAAAAAAAAGCATGGATTGAGATAACTAAAAACATCATTATTATTACTGTCTCTGAGTTGTGTAATTAAATTAAAATGAAAGTTGATTACTATATGCAAAAGTTTTAAAAACATTGTGTCATCATTTCTTGTAAAGAATGATGTAATAATTTCCATTTTAAAAGATAAAATGTTATGTTTCTTCCTTCTTCCCCCAAGCTAAATAACTCAGGAAAGTGTACCTTCAAAAAGCATTTGGACTTTAGTGCAAACTGTACAGCTCAGAGCAAGTTTTGTTTAAGAAAGAAAATAAAGATTTTTTGCCAATCATGAGCCATCCATGCCAAAAGGAGTCAGTGAGAGCTGGCTCATTTTGTCTGGGAGCCGATAGCAAGAAACAGCAGCATTGTTTTCCCTCCTTCCCCTGCTGTCACTTCTGGGCTGCTTGGTCCTTCTTTATCTTCATATTAAAGAAAGCTTAGGGTGCACTTCAGTGAGGAGTGACTTCTTACATGGAGAAGAGCATGCCGTGAGTTTACATGAGGCAAGGCTTTCCGTGGAGCCTGTTTGTTAAATACTAGAGATCTGGGTACTATACTCATGGTCTTTTCATGATAGGCATTACTTTGGGAGCTTTTAGTGTTCACATGCAGAGTTCATGTTTTAATACGAGAAAGACTTCTAAGACATTTAACTCTAAACATGCTTCCTTAAGAGGTGACTGAAAGCTTTTGTCTGGAATGCTGCTGGGGGCATTGCAAGCCTAAACTTGAATCTCCTTTCTTCCCATCTACCTTTGGCATTTATTATTCTGAAACGTGACATGAAGTCCTCCTCCAGTAGAACTGATTTGAATAAAACTGACCAAGCTTGTTGAGGAAAGTCTGAAGGCAGGATTCGAAGGTGTATTTACTAAGGTTGCCAAAATACTGAGTTATATAATTTAATATTATTTGACATTCCAAGTTTTTGGGGCTACTAGTGTGCTGATGGAGATAGAATCATACTACAAATTACAGATCTGGATGCAAGCTGAGATTCCAGAGGCCAGTAAGATTCTAATACAGAGAAATAGAAATACTCAGTTCTTTTGAATTGTAAAGACAAACAGAAAGCAGTATCAAGCTCCTTCCAGAACATCCCAAGCTAAGAGCAATTGGGAATGATAGCTCTCAGCCTCCCTCAGGAAGTGGTCAGCACTTCAGGGGATGGAGCACTTTTTGGTATTTTTCCAGATGAGAAATTGCACTACATGTAGTGGGTTTTTGTCTCTGATTAGTGCTAGTATAAATAAATATATAAATATGGCCAGAAAATGAGATTATTTAGATTGGTTGTATTTTTGACTCTGTAGTTTTGTCTGTAATAATATGTTTCCTAAATATTTTATTTTTAATAAATTCTGTATAATATCATGGCAAGAAAAGGCATCTTTCATGAAATGCTAAAAGTTTATTGTATGATATTGTCTTATGAGGGTTTTATTGATAGAGTTTTAGCTATCGCTGGATATAAGCAGAAACAAAAAGTTTTGAGCTCAAGCAATTGCTGTTTGGTTTTCTTCTGCTTACCTAGCCACATCTTCATAATTCTGATCTAAACACTGGGGGCTGCTCTGAGAAGCCTCACCAGAAGTGCAGTCCCTGTGAAGCTGCCATCCCCTGCCTGTGCTGAGAGGGTAACACTGTGTGGCTGCTGTGCACTCTGTAAAGTGTGTGTGATGGCTTGTAAGCCAGATAAATGCCTTTTAAAAGAGCTTTCCACTGATAGAGAACTTTGATCTATGTTTGCGTAGGCCAGTGGAGACATCCAGTGGCCACTGGCTGACAAATGGTTGTCTCTGGATTGGGACTGCAAACGCGTGAAAGGCTGATGTGAAAAAAGGCATTTGTAGGAGTTGGGGGGTTTTTTTCCCCTTCAAATTCAGAAAAGAGTTCCAGATGCAACATGGTAAAACTAAGGTCTGTGGAAGAAAGTACATTACCTGGTTATGTCATTTAAAGGGGTGCTGGCCTTGAGCCTCTGTTGAACATATAACTTGTGGCAGCTGTACTGAAGCCAGCAGTACTTACTGGTCAGGTACCCATGTGAACCACTCGACTGAGTGCTTTGCTGCACTGAAATTTCACAGAAGCACATCAAACTTAAATATTTTGCTGATTATCAGATGTCCAGCTGATCAAGAGAGACTCATATGTGTGTGGTTTTATTAATTACTTTTTTTTAGTTGGCTTCTTTTCATTTCATTGAATGATAGTCAACTTCCCAGGGGTTTTTTTAGTGCATGACAGTAAATCTATAAGATATTATTAATAGTTTTTTAATGACAGAAGGATTTGGGAGGAATGGAGATAGCAGGAAAATTGAAGTAAATGACAACATTTGCAAATTTCTTATTGCCTTAAACACTAATTATGAGGACAAGTTTATGGAACATTTTGGCCTTTCAGAAATAGTCTGTTCACTGAAGAGTAGAACAAACTGTGGTATATTCAGGTAAAGGTGAGGAATTTTTTGGAATGGTATCTTCCTTTTGGGCTCCATACTTGTTAAAATGTATAAGCAGTTTCATTATAAAAGCTTGATTTTTTTAAAAAATTTAGTATCAGAACGCCAGTGCAGACTGTATTTCAAATACCTATTTAACTGTTGAGACAAGATGAAGTAATAAACATCTTTATTATATGAGAAAATGAAAAGTGGAAGTAGGAAAAAAATTAGGGCAATGTTCCTCCATCACTGGAATGAAGAATGGAAAATGTTTTTTTTTTTTAAAAATCTGAACCAGAGTAATAAAAGTTTATAAGAAGTTAACAAAACTGAAAGAGAGAAAGAAAAAAAATAAACACGACCCTTTCTGGTTATTGTCAAGAGATGTTCCCAAGCCTAATAAGGACAAAGTATCAAAAGAGTTTCAAATAAAACAGACCACATCACATTACTATTTCTTTTGGAGAGCCCAAATGTATTTACATGATAATTATTTCCTGGAAAATGTTTGCATATTGTTATTTAGAAATCTGGCATATGGTAACTGCTGTAAAAAGCATTATTCCTCTGACCACCTCAAAAACTTATAACTGCCCAGCAGTGGAAAGCCAACCTGATTTGGGATCAGTTTTCTCTCATGGACCTTACAGCCTCCTAGGCCGCAAAGCTTGAGCTAATGCTCCGGTTCTGATAACCAAGCCTGCACAGTCTATTAGCCTAAATGGGGAAACCTTAAATAAATCAGCTCTGCTTTCTTGAAGGCTTTGTAGCGAATGCCGTGTGTTACGTTTCGTATGCATTTTTCTTCTTTGTCTGCGGAGCTGTGTAGACTGGGTTGCCTGTGTTTAGTAGTGCACCGACACTGGTCATCCACCCCATGCTCCACAGGGGATCATTGCTGGATCAGTGTGGAATTGTCACATTCTGACCTGGTGTGTCACTCCAAGTCTACAATGGAGCTGCCAGCTTACAGCCACAACAGCATGTGAAAGGAGCAAACTTCTGCTGTGGTGTACTGGGCCTGTCTTCGTTTCTCTGTATGTGCGTGTGTCTTGAAGCTCTTCCTATACGAAAAAATCTTTCAGGGGCCTAAAGATCATGCCTTTTCAACCCCCCTGCTATGGGCAGGGACACCTTTCACTAGACCAGGTTGCTCAGAGCCCCGTAGCTTCTCAGGGCAGCCTGGGCCAGTGCCTCACCGCCCTCACAGGGAAGGTGTCGGTCACCTGCAAGTCTATTGCTGAAATCCCACCCAATCCCAGCACTGATAAGCTTTAACTAAAGGAGATGTTACATGGATTGGCATGAACACATCCCTTAAAAGTTTTTCCAGTGTCTGCTATGCTCCATTACACTTCCGGTAAAGCAGATTCATTGCTTTTATCATGAGTAAATACTGAATTACAGCCCATGGCAAGCTGGGCCCTGAAAATAACTGAGCTATGCAGAGACAACTTGTTCCTGGAACAATTGCTTCTGACACATCATGGATGAGTGTATCTTGGCTCGTTATGGAGAAGCACTGAAGTTGACTTTACAAGGCAGTTTGCACACAGAATGAAGCCTAATTTAAATTTGCTTAATCCTATAATGTAGTATTAACATGATATTTGCTTGCCAAGAGTGTGCATGCCACTTCTGTGTGGGCACCCTCAAGGCACATTTCTCAAATTGCACAGCTTGTTATTAGTTATTTTTAGATGTTTAGGCAAACTTACAAAAACTGACAAATGGTAAAAGCACTCTGTGATGTTCTGTGGAGAACTAGAACTGCTATGTAGATAACAACAGGGAGTCTGGATCTCACATTAAATTAAGATTTGGACCAAGGAACCATCAAAGTTTCGTACATTCCAGTCCCTACCTTACGGCATGGGGAACGTGAAATTCCTTTGTTGTATCATTTATTCTGATTGCACCTACAGCCAGCATTATCTGTGGCAGGAGATTTAATGTGCGTGCTGTAAGAGGCAGTACGTGCTCCAAGCAGCTTGAAGTCTCAGGAGCTGAGACAGAAAGGAAGAACTTCGTACATTCTTTAAGGACAGTCAGTGTACGGTGTCATTTAGTTTACTGATAGTTCCATTCTGATTTGATTTGGGTATTATTTCCTGGGGTTTTTTTGGTCTGTGGCTATTTTTAATTTCCCTTTGAACAACTGAATACATTATTTATCAAAGGTATTGTGGTTGGAATGCTCTTTCTTCTGACATTTTTTCCTAAGAATATCATTAGATTGCAATTCCGTGTACTGGCAAGCTGCCTGCCGAGCTCTCTGTATCTCTTCAAGCTTGCTGCGGAGCAGCTCAGTCACAGCCTGGTCTCCTTATCCCCCGTGCCCGTGTGCCTCCCCACAGCCTTGCCTTGGGCAGGGGCTTTATGAGGACGGCAGAACAAGCTGGAAGAGGAAGCTGAAGGAGGGCAAGAGCTGACATTAAGTCCAAATGCCCTCCCACACGTGCTGTGGTGTGCAGGTGGAGGGGTCGGGAGGCAGTGGGCCTGAGTGGAGAGTGGGACACAGGGACTGGGCAATGCGGAGGGGTTCTGGTCGTGTGGAGGGTGGAACGCGTGTGGCCACACAGGGTGACCGGCCGTGGTGACCAGCCGTGGGCTGTGCCAGCCCTGTCCAGCCCAGGGAAGGCGGCTGGAATTGGGGGACTGTGCATCCCACCGTGCCGCTCCAGGGCCCCTCAGCATGGCACCAGGGCATCTCAGTACAGTGCTAACCTTTGAAATACTCTTTCTCAGTGAAATGCAAGCAGGTCTGTTCACAAACTCCTGCGAGTAGGAATGTTTCTGAAGGGGTGACTCTCTGCCTTGTTATACCGTGCACGGTTTCTAGATTTACACTAGGTGTTTTGTGAGGGCTTTAATTTCTTACACTTTACTTTAATGAAAGGGTGTGAGATGAAGGTGAAATTGCACAGAGGGGCTGATTCGCCCTGCGCGCCAGGCAGCGGCTGAGGGAGGGCACGAACGCCATCGCTGCCGGCACTGCCTGGCCCTCGCTGGGTCCATTAGGGCCATGGGCTCCCTCAGGGCTGAACCTGCTGGGAGCCGGCCTGGGGAGGGCTGCGCTCCCGGAGAGCTGCTGGACCCGGGGCGAGAACGAGAGAAGAACGAGCGTGTTCAGTTGCAGGCAGTTTTCGCTTGTTTTACTCTCTCCCGGGACTTTTCTCCCTCGGGTCACGCTGCGTTTGGCCCGTGCCTGGTGCTGCTCTTGCCCTGAGGCGCCCGGGCCGGGCCGGCCTGCCCTCATCGCGGTGTCACCGCCCGGGGCCGGGAGCGTGTTGTGGGCTCGGACACGCCTGTGCTTTCCCTGTCGTGAGATTAAAAGATCAGAATTGTTCTTTGAGTGTCAGCTTGTGAAACTCGGTGGAAGACACTTCCTCTTTTGCTCACTTGTGATTCCCAGCGGGCGTGCGGCTGCTGTCCCCTCTGCAGGGCCTGAGGAGAGACCTCAGCCTAAAATGCTGCTGGAGTTTTAACTACAGCCACTGGTTGTACTGTGATAACACCTGAATTCCTCTTTTCCCCTTTAAAAAATGTGTGGATATGTTTAACAGTTGAATTCTCCTCAAACCTCTACTGCACTGAAATCTGCAAAGAAATGCGTTTATATTTGTGATTTAGGGTTGATCAGTAAAATCAATCTTAGGAGAATGGTGGAAAGTTTTCACTGCAATGTGTGCTCTGTGGTGCATAGCAGGTGCAGTTTGTAACATAATGTGAGGTCTTGGTGTACTTATTGGGGACATGGAAGGTGATAGAACTGTGTTGTGGTCCTGCTTTAGCATACCTGGCTCTTATTCCTCATAGGAAAAGGTGGAAGGTAAGTTTCAACAGAGGACTTGGGGAAAAAACTGGCTCCCAACTCTTGCAGTTTGGACACCAGGACATCCCTGAGGTACTTAAGGCTAGTTTGGTAAGGCCGTTTTAAGAAAAGTACTGATTTTTTGATTTAGGTACTTTTTCAGTCTGTAAAACGAAAACCAAACATTACATGTTACCAGGATTGTTTACTAAAGGCACCTCCTTCAGTTGAATCAATAATGAATATGTCTGGCAGAACCTGTGTGGTAACACTGAATTTCACCCAAGTTCACTATTTAATAAGGTAGAATAAGGTGAGATTTTGCACAAAGGCTTGGTTATGGTATGGTGAGCATGTGAATAAAAAACAAGTGCACTAGGAGGACATGTTAAACAGTACCTGTAACTGTCCTAGTAACTGTGTCACACTTTAAAGAGCTGGGGGGGGGACGTTTTGTGGAAATGTGTCTTGCTGCCATCTAGTTGAGAGGGCCTTCACGGAGAAGTGTTACCATACCCCTAGGGGTCAGATAGATCCCTTTGTAAAGTCTGGGCTGAGATGACATGGTACTCAAAAATGTGGCCTTTGAGGAATTAATTGCCTCACAGCTGCTTGTTTAATTGACATTTTCTGTCCAGTTACCAAGCCAATAGTGCAGCTTGACCTACCACCTAAACTGTAAAATCTCAAGAGTTGTGGCAAAACACGGGGTAAGGGAGGTTTTTTTAACTAGTGTGGTGTCTTGTTCTACATGGGAATTCTAAAATGTGTGTGTTCTGCTGTAATTTCTGTATCTTACACAATAACACATAATGCTTACATAAAATCCTTATGGGAAATGCCTGTCATTCAGCAGGGGCAATTCAGTTAACAGATTTTGCTCTTTGTAGACAAGTTTTTTTCAGATCTTTCACATTTGGGGATGTTGTCTTTAGGCAGTGTGTTTGGTACATGCCCCACCAAGGCAGTACCTTACAGGTGCTCATTAAAAGAATCTGAATATTGAAGGCCAAAAGGTTATAGGGGATGTTTGTTGTTAAGGCCTGGTTTGTTTGTTTGTTTGTGGTCAGAGACAGTGACTGTTCTAATACTTCTTTTTGTCTGAGTGGGAACAGTTCTTAATGAGAAACAATGAAAGAAATTATGAAATGAGAATTATTTTTTTACACAGCAAGTAATCTCTACTGTGCTGCATTAGCAATGCAGTAGGCTGACCTATCACAGCAGAAGTGAAGGAAGAGAGAGGTCCAGGAAAAAATATGCTTCAGCAGGTAATTTTTTCATCTTTGAGTAGCACAAAACTTTTCCTGGGATCTAGAAGGCCAGCTGATAATTTCAAGAATAAATATTTTAAAGTATCAAAACCATATGGGGGAGAATCAGTAGAGGAAGGATACGGGAATGTGAGGCTTCAGGTCACTGAACTTAAAGGCACCAACATAGACGATAAGGACATTTCAGAAACCCTAAATGGCTTGTTTGACTTGACTTTAGAGAATGGAAAGATAAGAAAATGTACTCTCCAGAGGTGCTGCTTGATTGCTAGCTTTGCATGTTATAAAAATAGGACATTTTCAGACATAGAAAAGGACATGTTGACTTAAATTGTAATGAATCACTGAAACTAGGTTATATTTATTTGGGAATTCTGAATATAGTTATGTGTGAAGTGATGAAGCTGCTAAGAATAATGCTCAGTTTATCATTAAACCTAACTGTTACACTTGGAGATGAAACTGCAGGAAATAGCTCCATTTGGGTTTTTGGTTTTTTGTTTGTGTTTGGTTTTGTGGGGTTTTTTTTGGTGTTTTTTTTTGGTTTNTGGAAGAATGACTGCCTTGAACATGGCATGCATAGCTTCTGCAAAAAACCCCAAACTAGGTAAACAGATCTTTGACCTCTCTTAGAATTAGTAGATGTTTTTGTGGATTTTATCAGAATATTGCCAGACACAAAACATGATGTATGTGAGTGGCAGTTAAATGAGTTCAGCTGTGTGAGGGAAAATCTAAGATCCAGAGTTCAGAATTGGTCTGCATTAATCCTGTGTCTGCGCAGAGAGTAACTGAAGTTGAGCTGACAGTTTGGTACTTCTACAGAAAACAGTTGTTTAATATATATTTGAAGTGATTGCACTTATTTATTTTGGCTTTTTGTTATGTCTTAGCTGAAGATTCAAAAATACACTGAAGTCAAGTAGAAAATCCTGTGAACATAATGTTTTAGTATGAAAGAAGGGCCCATAGCATCTCCTTTGACAGATTAAATAGTAGGTTTCAGTTTCAGTTTCAGTATAGGGAATGAGCTGAAGCTTGGTGAAATGAGAGGAATTTTAGTTCATTTTTGTGGCAGCAATAAAAATACTGTCAAAAGAAAAAGTATTTCTCTTTGGACCTCACTGCCACTGTGTATCAGTGCCGCTCTTGGTTGGAAAGAAACTGAAGGCATTGTTATGTCAGTTAGCAACTGGGGGTAATAAGCTGTGAGCAACTCTGACATGACAGATGATTTGCAACAGAAAGGCTACACAAATGTGCTAGCAAACCTGATAGCCTAAGATATGGGGAGTGTTAGACTGCATCTGCTTAAGGAACAGATTTTCAGAGGAGAAGATAACATGTCTCGCGTCTTATCTTCTGTGTTCCTCTCACCCCGGGTTCAGTGGACTGATTTCCTGTATGTTCTTGTATGTCAGCAGAAATCATGGGGTTTTGAATAATAATGCATTTTATATATTCTTGAAAATGAAAAAGGTTTGTTGTTTTTGGTTGATTGTTTGTTTGTTTGTTTTTAGTGGAATAGAATGAAAGAGTTGTGTTTTTTCTGGGGAATAGCCACTAAAGGGCAACTTGTAAAAATGAAGAGAAAAAACAATAGTTTTAAAAAATGTGCATCTATCTTGTTTAAAATGTTTCTCAGTCCTAGATGTTTGTATGCTTAACTGACCTGAACAGCCTGGAGACTGTAAGTGAGCCTGATTTGGTGCACATCCTTCTGATTACAGTGTGATTTTGCTGACACTTAGAAGTTACGAAATGCCATAACATTATTATGCGTTAAGAAGACTAACTGGGCAATGTTTTTACGAAACTAGAAATACTCTTGGTCCTTTAGGGAAGTGTCAGTCATTAGCAATTCAGGTATCGTTTACATTGTCATGAGGTGTGTTGGAATGCTTACCTTGGAGTTGGTTTCTTAATCACCATTTATTTGGTGTGGTCACTCACATTGCATTGTTTGCATATTTGTTTCTTCCCCTCAGACCTTACTGCTCGTTTAACGTGCTTTTCCTTTTCCAATCGACTGCCGTGCACTTTGTAACGGGGCCTTGTGTGTGTGTCCACAGTGAAGGGGAGTCAGAAATGTGAGCTGAACTGCCGGGCCATCGGCTACCGCTTCTACGTGCGCCAGGCGGAGACGGTGATCGACGGCACCCCGTGCGAGCCCAACGGGACGGCCATCTGTGTGGCGGGGCAGTGCAAGGTAAGGCTGCCTTGAGGCTGCTGAAACCTGTGCAATGCTGTCTTCAACTGACTCCTCTTTTTTTTTTTTTTAAATTTTTATTAAAGTAGATGTGAAAAACATTCATTTTTATTGTTACAGATTGGTTTTTTTCTTAACTAATGTTTCTGTTTACTGAGAACAAACTATGGAATGCTGAAGGGATGAATTCAGGAGGTGTTTTAGTCACAATTAAGGTGACTGCCAGTGATCTTTTTCCACGTTTGACTTCCTACAGAAGAGGTTATTTGAAAGAATCAGAACAAAAAGATTGAAAACTTAAATCAGAAAGAAATACGGTATCTTTCTTTGATTCAGTTTTAGAGTGGAGATATTTTTCAGCGTCTGCAACATAATGGTTTCTTTTGATTGCTTCAGAGCTGCTGCTAGTCTGACTTTTCTGATTGGGCCACGTTTGCCTCAGGTCTTACTGACTCTCCATTTACTCAGCAGTGATGTTGTCTTAGAAGACACTGGCGTGAATGGTTACTTTTCACGGTTTCAGAAGGAGCTGCTGTGTTGACTTTTTGCAGTCTGCTGTGTAGATTCCCTTGCAGTGAATAAATATACTTTTTGCAAGATGGTAGCATTTTTAAACAAAATGTTACAGTGTTTAGGAAAAAAAAGTTTGTAATCTTTCAAGTAAGGTTAGTGGAAGAAATAAATTCCTAGCAAGGGGCATTTGACGCTTGGCTGATCTTTCCTATATATGTTGGCAAAAGGTGCAGAAGTGGCTCAGATGTGACTCATGAACTCAAACAGTGAAAGGTCAAGTTCAGTTTAAATAGTTGGTTTGCCAGGGGAAATCACTGATGAATACAACCTTGTCCTCTGTATGTCCTGATTCCTCTTACTTGTGCACATCTGGACAATGCCATGTTTGTTTCTGTTCTGTGTTTCTTAGTGCAAGCAAAGCTATAGCTTTGAATTTCCTTTGTACATGATAGATCTGGGTGAAATTGATTGTGCTTTAAAGCTTTCCTTGATTTCAGACCAATTCAGAAAGGGCCAGAAGTTTGTTTTTAATTGCAGTTCTCATCTGTGACTCAGAAAACTGATAACTGAGTTGTGTCTAACAAATGTATGGTCTCTATCACCCTCTGTTGGACATATTTTTGCATTACCACATTAATAATATCCTGGTGTTACAAACCGTTATCTATTTTGTTCCCAGGACTGTTGTTTTTGGTTAGTATTTTCAGCTTACCTTTTTCTTAGCAGAAAAAAAAAGATGGAAAATGCTGCTATAATAAAAATTACTCAGAAGTATAGTATGAGATGAAGTAGTCCTTTAAAAAAACTTAAAGTGAGAAAACCCAACAAGTTAGGGTATTTCATCATAAGAACATATTGTCTGTCTGTGACACTGTAATAAATGGCACATATAATAATGCAAGTACTACAAAAAGAGCTCACTTGTCATTGAAAGGATTGTATATTTCCTGGTCTAGACTAGACTCTGAATCCTAATGAAATTAAAAATTCTTAAATTAATACTTTAAAAATAAGACTAGGCAAAGTAGGAAGAATGGAGTGATATTCGACCTATGCAGAAGAAAGAAGTAGAACAGTGATCTTGATAATCAGTTGCATTATTTCTGTGTAAGTTTGGTTTTCTGCACACTTGAACAGTATTATTTCTGATGGATTTTGTTAAGTGAACAAATGTTTTCACTGTCAGTCTTACTGAGTTCTGCTTTTTGTTTTTAGTAGTTTTTATTTAGTGCCACAGCTAGTTATTGCTATTACATATGCTTTGAATACATTTCAGTATTATTGAGGATGTGTTGGTTTTTTAAATACATTTGCTACTCCTCTTCTAACCCTACATTTTGACAGTGCTGTTAAATTAAAGAGTGACTACAAACAGGACTTCATTCAACTTGCTATTTAGTCAGAAGTGTCTGTTTTCTTCCTTCAAGATTTTTTTTCTTCTTTTGTTTGAAATGAGTGTATCCTTATATTGCTTCTGGAGACAGTGGGTTGGTCTACTCAGTAACTTTTAAGCTTAGAAGAAAAGTGCAGGGAGAATACTGAGGAGACTTTAACAAGCAAGCTATGAGAAAAGAATGTTCTTAATAATTTCGACCTTGCCCATAGATTAGGAAATGTGCCTCTAGGGCAGCATGCTGCATGTGTTTTTGCACGTGTCTAGGACACTCCCACTGGTAGAAGTCCTCCCAGTACCTGGGCAGGTGTGAGCACCGACTCAAGGTAGTTTGGGAGAGAGAAAAGTTCTTTGGGAGCTGCGAAACAAATTGGTTTTGCGGAGATGTTGGTTACCGCGTGGGGGCGAGCTTTACAAAAGGATCATGTAGCATTTCACCCAAAATTCTGTTTGGGTGGGAACTGTAGATACCTCTTAAAGGTACCTGAAACAACTATTTTCTGTCTCCTGATTCTTATATTACATTTTCTCATGCATTGTAGTTTGTTTTCATCTTCCAGTTAACTTCCGAAGTTAACTGAAAAATATCTGAGCAGTTTTAAAATGCACACTGTGAGTAACTTCAGTAGCAAAATAATTGGTAATAGATATTTTACTTGCCTAAAAAAAAAAGGCGCATCAGATATTGAAAACTTGCAAAATTTCTGGGGAGGTAACTTGTGTCAACTATAGGAAGCACAGCCAGCCATGTTAAATCTCCATCAGAAAAACATGATGAGGCAAGGAGTTCCTATTTGGAACTGTGCTGATGTTTGGTAGTGTCCAGGTAAGAGAACTATAGGTGACATTATTGTTTTAAGTTAGGGAACTTTTAATGGCTGTAGGATCAGAGTGACAGGTCAGGATGATGAGAAGTGTGTACTTTCAATAAGTTAGGGTTATTCTCATGACTGGTACATGCTGGAATATAGAGTAGTCCTATGGTTGTCTTGTAAGGTTATAGAAGCTGTTTTCTGTAGGAATCTCAACTTACTTGTGCAGAGTTGATTGCTTACAATGAAAAAAGGTCTGGAGTGGATTCAGAGTTTTTCTGTGTGTGCTTTCTTAAAGTTAGAGCCACACTTCCCTCCCTTGTCTGTCCTCTTGTGTTTACTTTGTAGGTTCTTCTGCCTGAGTACTCTGTACAGTGCTAGCTTCTATGAAGCTTTTCTCCTTTTTCCTTTGGCATTATTGGGTTCTTTTTAAATCACTAATAATATAAGGAAGAACCTGAGCTCTAGATTAACAAAGCAGAAGCAATGGCACATACGTACCTATATCTGTCCTTCAGCTGATTTACAGAAAATGTTTGTGGTTGCTTGTTCATCTTGCTTGGTTGTATTGGAGGGGGGTGTATTCTTCATTGAACAGGAACTTTGTAAAGCTTTCTGTCATGAGACTGAAAGAATTTGAAAGCAGCCTGAGAACCTGTGTCCACTGAAACAGGGTGTGTGCACCAGGGGCGTGCTCTGGCTCTCAGTTCCTTGGTGTTAGCATTGCTGTTTGGTACTGGGGAGCACAAGGGCGAGTGACGAGGGGTGTCAGCTATTGTTTGTATTTGAGAAGGACCAGTGTGAGGAACTGTTTCTGGTTACTTGATCTTACCCTAAACCTTGGCCTTGAAACAGGGAATAGCTTACACTGATTATAGCATGGAATGTTGAGAAGGTGCATTCTGCTGAGAATTGTCGCCAAGGCTTTCTCCAGGATATGACTGCGCAAAGGATATGCTCTGTGAAAGTGGAAGATCAGATCATGGAGTCGGTGGCATTCAGATGCTGAAATGCATTGTAGAATCAAATGAAAATTAAATCTCTTGTTTGTTCATATTCAAGGCTTGCTTTTGTCTTACTGTTTTGTTTGGTTTTTATCAATAGTTGCTGAGGACACAGTGGTTTGAGCTCAAGACCTTTTTTACGGATTAGGTGGGATGCATTCAGAGAGGCTCATATTGTGGATGTAGCCTCTGTTGGAGGCTTTTTCTTTCAAGGAAAAATGGTTGCTCTCTAAACTATACCGTAAATGTGAAAAACTATGGTTACAATAGAATGTGCTCTCTTTCTTTCCGCTTTTTCATAGATATCATTGTAATTTCTTGGCTCTTGGAAACAGGACTCTTCATTGTTTCTCTTCATAATGACTTGCTAATGCCAAGCTCTGCATTGGGAAACACCTGCCGGGCATTAATAAGGTGTTAATGGAAAAAACAGATTCCTGGGAGCTAAGAAATAACTGCTTGTTGCCACTTCTTCTCTTTGTTTGAATAGATTTTGTTAAATGCTTTACAGAGTGAACCTCTGTGAGATGCCTTGACCTCACTCTCTATAAAGTCTTTTATCCTTCTTCCATTTATAAAGCAACACTAAAATTTTTTTGAGTATGATCTTTGACCATGACCTAACTTGTTTCTGATACCTGATACACAGGAGGGGCAACCACTGCATGTAAAAACAGTGCAAGGATAACTTTGCTGCCTTTGAATGGAACTGAAACTGATGTGAAAACTGGTGATAGGTGGTTGCCAGTAGCAAACATTCAAGTTCAAACAAAATGACTAAGCACTGGATCTGTATAGCTGTTCTTTTCCCATTGTCTATCAGCCTCTTGTTTTGAAAAAGACCTTATAATCCAAAGGATGGAGCTCCTCGCTCTTCCAAGGAGCTGCTCTCTTAATCTATAGTTCTGCATCTTTAGTTTTGCTGTAAATGACCCAGTAAAACAGATGTTATCAGGATCAGATGTTGGTTACAATGGCATTTAACATTTTAAAAAACACCAAACCAAACCCAAACCAACCCAAGATGGTATTACAAAATATCTTCATTCTAAAGTCTTTTTAACTGCTTTTAAATGTGCTACATAGCATGTTGCTTGGAAAATGTTTGTTTTGCTTCAGTTTGAATCAAAAGTAGGTGCTGAAGTGCGGCATAGAATGGCTAATCCATATTCTGATTATCTCTCTGCTTCACACTCTGTCTCTGTTCCCCTGTCAAATGTGGTCAATAATGTCTAGCCTGCCTGCTGGAAGCAGCTTGAGATATATGAGTGAGGTAAGGGAGTTTTGTGTACCTTTATTTTGTTCTTATTTCTGCAATTTTTAAAACGATTATTTTTCAGGTTTGGATGTCTGTATAAAAAGGTAGAATGTAGTTCTTATCTGCAGTATGCCTTTGTCTTCATAGATTGGCTGACAGTGTTAGAAAATACTTACCAGCTTCGAGCTTCATTGTATCACTACAGAAATTGTTCGGAACGCAAATGCTGTTATCTCTAGTGATTAAGTGACACAATTAGGGAATCTAATTATACTTGAGGTATGCTTCTCTTTGAACTAGTTCGAAAATGATATATTTAAAACAAACTCAAAGTCAACCTAAAAAAATTCAAAGTTTTCAAGAATGCTGGGGGTAGCAATGGAGTAGAAAATAAAATAGTGTACATTATTGGTTCTTGGTTTTTCTCCCCGATTAAACAGTCTGATGTATATCAGGTTGAAAATGAAGCTGGGCTTGTTTATGAATAATTAATTATTCCCTAGGTTGGAATAATCAAATGATCAGTCCAGCTTAGTTTAAAAAAAACAAGGTACAGTCCTGTGGTGCACTGGTGTAAAAGGTTGCTGGGAGTGTTTATGAAGAAACATTCAGTAATACACTAGTCCCTTCACGTGGTTGTTCATAAACAAACCTGAACTAATGATCACTGCTTTTTCTTCTGAAATACTGGGTTTCTGTGATGGGGAAATTAAGTGTAGACACGAAAAAAGGAGTTTGAAAAAAAATAGAAAATAAATGTGATCTCAGCTATTCCTTTTTCTCCGTCCCTTGCCAAAGTATTCAAGAATGCACTCTAACAAAACAAGCTGTGGTAGTCCATAGTAAGGTAGTTTGCAGCACTGTCCGGCATTCACAAAAGAGGAAACCAGTGAAGAGCTGTGTACCCTGCATCATGTGCCATGTCTCCTATGCAGAAATTACTGAGTTATACTTAATACCTTTTAAGTAACCAATAGAACCAAACCTGTTTTGTGTTACATTACAGCAGTTCAAAGAAAAAAAAAAAACACGCCAAGAAATTTCAACCAGTTGAAATACATTTGATTTCAATGAATGTATGGGAAAGCAGCTGTAAAAAAGAGTCATGTAGCTAGTGCAAGACCCCTCTTCTGAGGTTAAATAGCAAAAGGAAACAAAGTAATTTAGATTTTATTGTAAAGAAACAAAGAGGGGTGCAGCAGAAGTAATGTTCTGAAACTCACATTTAAGGGATCTGTTAAACACCTGGACAAGCAAGCAGTGGGGAGAAAGCTATTAAGAAGGGGACTGGCTACATAAGTATTCATTCTTGTTCTCCTATTAGAATAGGGGTGAAAACTTTGCAATTATTCCTGAAGTATAAATGATACCTTTTACTGTTAATTGGCTGAATTCTGTTTCTCATGCTAGAAATGTTCAAGCCATTTGACTTTCAGCATCTCATTGTGGTGATTAGCTTGGGACTCCCAAAAAGGGCTTATAGATTCCTCTCTGCAGAATGCTTAAAAGGATCCTGGCACCTTGGTTAGATGCCTGAAAGTAGAGATTACCAGCAGACCCCCTCAGACATGTATTAACAAAAGAGCAACTGATTTTGGCTTATTGTCTGAGAGGGCAGCATCAGTTTTGTACCATTGTCCCAGGAAAAATCTGGAAAGGGGAACTTGTGTAGTGCAGGGGGGATGTTATGTCATGCATGAAAATGAAAATGAAGAAACTGCTCTTGAATTTGTTGTTGTCTGGTAGTGTTTATACTAGAAGACTGTCACTGTAAACAGTCACAAATTATTTTATCATTATAAACATAAGAAAAGCAGGGGGAATAAAAAAAGAATTGCACAGTATTAGAGCAAGCTTGTATGCTATCACATATTTCATGAGAATTCTCATTTGGTTGTGTGCTTTCTCTCTGCTTGCTTGCATGGTGTCTGTTACTAGAATTTAGCCTGCAGTAGGGTTGGAATGTGCAGTAAAACTTAAAGTTATTATACCTTAAAAAAAAAAGACACATGTATGCTAGAGACAGCTTATTAGCAAATTGATGTGTTCTCATGGCAGGTGGGGTCATGAAGTAGAAGGGGAGGCTATTTATGAACATTTGTGGGGAAAAATAAAGGCTTGCATGTGTGAGGATTTATGAGGTGAGTGCTAAAACAATAATTGAAACAATAAATGGAATTAGTATTTCATTTTAATTTGATTTGTTTTGTTCCTTTCTCTGTTACTTTCAATCCATGCTGCCTCCTGTGATGCCCATGGTCTGGAGATCAGGTTTTTTGTTTGTTTGCAGTTGTGCTCCCTTGTTGCTAGCAAGGTGTTAGCAGTTATGCTGTGTTGACTAGTGGTATTTCAGGCCTCATCTGAAAGTCAGAGTTCTTAGAAATAGAAGATGGAAGTGTATTTATTGCTAAAGTTTGTTCATCTCTTTTTTTTTTTTGCAATACTCTTATACCACTTGGTAACAGGTAAGTATTTGTAGTATTTTAGTTATTGTTACTACTGATAAATCACTGATTAGATGAAAATTGTATTACAATGCGGTCATTTCAGGAACTTCAGAATTTAGGCAGTAGGATTTTTTCTTTGTTTATTATAATAAACTGTCAGAAGCCAGTAATCCAGAGATCTTAGTGAAAATAGACGAATTTTTAGAAAGCAATGACAGTGCAGTAAGATGCTGTCTGACCTAAGCTGATTTTTACTAAGGAGCTGAAGAGTAAGTTAATGCTTAATTTTATTTTGATGACTTTTAGGAGCAAATTGAAAACGCTAATAACTGTAACAGAATATTCCAAAATACCTATTATTTAGTCAGGAAACTGGAACAGCAATCTTGGAAATCTACAGGAAATTAAGTATTTAGGCTTTGTTTTCATTTAACTACATTATAATATTACTTTAGAGCCTGGAAAGGGTCCAGTGTGTTTTTAGGCACTTCTATTAAAACAAAGATTACAATTTTGATAGACTGGGATAGGCAAATTCGTCACATGAATAAATAAATCCTTGGGAAGAAGGTACACATAGACTCTAGTTCTGTGTATGCATCTATTTTTGTTTTTATGCAGCACTTGCACACACAGATATAGATGTGCCCAGAGCAAATAGCTGAGGAGCTGTTCTGCTTTAAAATATGCTTGAAGCATTGACTTACTGTGTTAAACCAAAGCTGTGATAGAACTGTAACTTTTGAGTTAGGGAGGTGCCATTGTGTCACTGTCTAATGGAGAGGTTGAGTCCCGGGGCGAAGTAGAGTGGCTGGTGGGTGCTTCTGAGAGCTGCCACGGGTGCAGATCCCTATTCCAGACAAAGCAGCTGGGCTGTTCTGCAGTGGATTTCCCATGGGACCTTGGATATTTCATTTAACCTCTGGTTGTTTTTAGTCTAGCACTGTGCAAGGGTACTGAGTGTCTGCTGGGAGTGCAGCTGGGAACCAGAAGCTCTTTTTCAGACTCTGCGGCCCTGTTAAGAACCAATTTTTTTTTCCAAGTTGAAGCCCAGTACTTTGTGACTTCCCTATCTTGGGTGGCTTGCTGGGAACTGGTTCTCATTTCTTTCATATGATGCATCTTTGTCCCAAATATGCTTTTAATGCCCAGATTCTCCAGCTCAAAATGGGAATGATGTGGCAAATACTTGTTTCATAGGATTAATATGATTTGTGTGTCCTAAAGGTACTGAAATGTACTTAAGGCTGAATTGAGAGTGGAGTGTTGCACTTCACCGTAACAAGCTGGGGTTTGTGTATGTTTTGACCATATTTCATCTACAGGAAGTTATGTTTTGCCTTTCAGCCAAACAAAGGTGTGGGAGAATATTCTCGGGGAGAGCAAGAATCTGAATCTTAACCCTTCGTTGAGACCAGAGTTTCAATTTTGATGCAGCAGCTCATGTTTACAAGATGTTTACAAGATAAATAGCATTTTCACAGACGTCTATGCAGAGTTTGCTTCAGTGTAAATTTCACATTGGTTAAGCTTTCACATAAGGGTTTTGAGCTTTTCTCAAAAGTTCGGAATAAAAAATATCCTGGATGCCATCTGGTACCACCTCAGTCTGTGAAATTTAATAAGATTAGAGACTGTAAAATGGTGTACAGCTAGATCAAAATGAGCTTGTTCAAACTTGGTTGACACAGAATTTTTAGCAGAACCTGAAATCAGCCAGATTTTCATATGGCTTCACACGAAACTGCCTCTACAGTTCTCTTTCTTTTTTCTCCCCACAACTGCCAGGGTGTCTGACTTTTGAAGTCCTACAGAGTGGTGTCACATGAATGTGGGATAATCTAGTTTTTCATTTAAAGTAATGTAAATTTCAAGCTTCCATGTTTGCTGAGAGAAATCGCAAACTAAAAAGATCATGCACTTAATGGCTCAGACTTCACAAAACCAGTGAGGTGAGCTCAAATCCTTCTTAAAAAGTCTATTGATTTGCAAGCCTGTGCCCTACTTTGGCATCACCAACAATTTATTATTGCAACAACAGATTTTTCCCTTTTGTAGAAATAATGTCAAAACTTGAACAAAACAGAAATGTGATGGTATTACATAAGACTGACATATTTAATCCTTTTTATGGCCACAGGCTTCTCTGCAGTCACAGGAATATACCACGTTCTTGCTGACGAGGAAGCAATCCAATTTTCTGGGGTTCTGGCAATATGGTGTCTTTGAACAAGAGCATTTATACCTTGCTCAGTGGAGTCATCAAAATGCTTGTGAATAACTTCCTGTTCCTTTTTTGTAACACAGACACCTGATCTGTTGAAAGCCTCTCGTAAAAACCTTCTTGAGCACATGCATTAAACTTGATCGATTTTATTTTTAAAGGATGGTGCATTTAAATGTATCAATAATGTTTGCCATGTGACATTGCTGGCTTCTGGTTTGAAGCAGCTTAATGTGGCATTGAAGTGCATTTCATGAACTGAAAACTTGGCCAAGGTTGAAGTTGTGTCCACAGTCAAACAATCCTATAAGTTCACTGGGAGTGTTTTAGTATTGTTTGGCTTGTGTGTAGTTTTTACAAATTTTTACAAATCCCATGAAGTGGAAATCAGAAACATACATATAAATATCTCATAACAAGGAAAGATAAATTTGGGAAAAAAAAGTCTGTTTTCTTCTATAAAATACAAAATGTTTTTACAGACATTGCCTTTTCCTTTCCATACTAGAGCTGTGCTTATAATTGTAACAACTGTTGTGTGCCAGGCTGTTGACCTTGCAGAAATCAGAAATGTCAGACTTGCTAGTTACTGATATTGGACTGTTGGTGATGCTATTTATATGCAGTCTGGCTTATTCTTATCAAGGTCATGAGCACACAAGGAACTGTGGTGACAGAGGTGAGGTGGGAACATGCTAATCAGTTTGGTTCTTGTGTGAATATGAAAAATATCTGCAGAATTCTAGTAAGCAACTTCAGAAACTAGTTGTGACTAAAAGCAGTCCTCTGGTCCCAAACTTTTCTGTGACAGAGGCGCTTTCTTTCCCTTCCTGTCCATATTTATTCCCTATATCCCAAGCTGTTTTCTGTAGGGGGGTGTGAGTCTTTACATACAAGTATAATGGATTTCTGTAGATGTTTCAAGGGTGCCTTGGTGGTATCCTACAAAATATAAAGTGGAAGGATTGCTTAGCAGAACATTTTGAAGGGGGCTAAGTTCCTGCTTAAATGGTGTTAAATACACGTTCTTGCAAAGCAGATGCTTCTTCTTCAACATCGTCTTGACGTAAGATTCCAATAAATGAATGTAGTCCTGCTTTCCTAAAAGACTGTTTCCCACCGTATCTGTATGACTGATTTGTACCCTTTAGCACACACACAATTTTACCCAGTTTAGTAGAGTGGCAAGTATGATGAAAAGAAGAATTGGAGTGCTTTAGGTGGAACTCACTTGGTGCTTCTGTTGAGGATATTCAGAGCAGAACCAAATCTAGACAGTTCTGCCATGGATTTGCAGTCACACAGGTAAGAAATAGCATTCTGTGGAGGAGATAATGGGGGACTTTGAAGTCTTACACAGTTTGGGTAGTATGAGAAGGAAATGTTTGTTTCACACGCCTGTGTAGTATGTGCAGTACAGCAAATACCTTGAAGAAAACATGGCTTTAAGTCAACTGCTATTTGCTAAGGTTTTAAAGTACTTAGGGGTTGGATGTGAGACTACATTATTGCCAATTACCCAGAAAACAGTAACCACCTGTGACTATGATTCTTGTTCATGTCAAGTAGGAAATAATGCAGCCTGGAATTGCTGCAACTAGAGACTCAAGATAATAGGTTTGCCTTCCATTTGCTGTGGGTGAAGGGTTATACAATTACTGTAGTTCTGTTGCTCTGTATTAACATTACATTTCAGTAACTAGCTGTAGCTTGAGTATTGATTTTACTCATGCTAAAAAATGAAGTTTCCTAAAAGAAATCAACTTTTTGAAAAAAAGTAATTTTTTAGAATAGTGCTCTTAATTTTTCTGGAAGCTCTCATGATCTAAAACAATGTGAATAAGAGGCAGTGACACCGTTCCTTTGAGGAAGAGAGGTAGGTGAGAGAGGAACATTGAATAAACATAATTATTAGAAGAGAATCCAGGTCTGCATCTCAACTAATTCTGTAGCAAATAGATCCATTTTTAGCAATTTCATTGCTGCTGAAAGCTACTTTAGGCTAAAATTAATTAGTTCCATTAACTTCCATGCTGGAGCTTGAGATGGTGACCTTATGAAGCACAACAGAAAGATAGCTTGGACCTCTGATTTCTCCAGCTGGTCCATCAGGGTTCAGGAGACCTTTTCTGTTGTTCCTGAGGAAGTTGTCCTTCAGTAAGAATACTCCAGGCAACACACTGATACCACTGGAAACGCATTTTGTTTTGGTTTGTTTATTAATTTATTTCCTTTTGGGATGCATTTAATGGCAAATTGTTTCCTTCTTGGCAGCTTCTTTGGAAGCAGGCAAATTTTTAGAGTGATGGATGCCTCTCTGCTGAAGAGAACATTATTTTAGGAGGAAACAGTGAGTTTCTTGGAGCTACTAGTAATTCTGTAAAAGTGAATAAATTTTATTTGTGTCTTTGAATTCAATGCAATAAACATGCATGAAATTCTTCTGAGAGCACTGCTAGCTAGTGTGTTACATGACTTCAAAAAGGATGTGATTTGATGTAGGTTTTTGGGCATGCCTCACCACCCCTCTGCTTCTGGCACCATTTGACTTTAATGAATCTATATTGCTCAGACATATTTCTGTATTTTAGAGACTACATTAAGCTGTTTTGATCAACACTTGAATCATCTTGAGGTAAAAATTCTACATTTTTGTCTTACTGGCTATTTGTCTTCAGGTGATTCTAGTGAGATGTACCCTACACACATACAGGTAGGGCTTAATGTGAAGTAGAAATGTAATTTTGGGTTTCCATAATTTTCAGTACTTAAATGCAAATACCACTATGTCTGAATTTACCTTACCCATTGCATCTCTTTGGGTTTTGTTGTTGATAGATCAGATCTCATTTTATTATAGTTGTGTATGCGACCAAAGCTGAAGAAGAACTTGGCGAATCTTTCCCATTTTTTTTAAAATAGAAGTCCTCACATTTACGCAGCTGTTTCATGGTTTAAAATTCTCATAAACAGTGCACGTAAATAAAAGTTTTATCTTATGCAGTAAAACTGTAGAAGGACTGAATGTGAAATATCAAGAGTTATGAGGCAATAGGTGTTCACTAAAGCTTATTTAAATGAAATGTGAACACAGGCAAATTGGACCCTAAATTTTGGGTCTTAATATTAAAATATTCATCTCAATGTTTGCTGAGAGGGAGGAAACAACTTTTAAAATAGGTTCAGGTGGCCTTGCACAACCATTGAGTATTATAAGGAAGTGTGATCTCGTTGTGCTGAATGGATGAAGTACATATTCACTGAGCCTGTATTAGTGTCTGAATACCGCGCATTTAAACCCTTAACTAGGTATGGTGGCCTGCATGGAAGCGTCCTAAAATATCTGTATTCTGTAAGACTGGAAAATAGTTGTCATAATTGTATATGTCTCCTACCATGGCAAGGCTTCATTTTAAAGGGATTGTTGCAGGTTATGTTCACATTTCAAGAAATGGGGCATGACTGAAAAGTCTTTGACCTGTGGAAATCCTACCTGCACGAGGATATTGTTTTACAGCCTATAGAATTTTATTAAAACAAATAAATTTTATTACTGCAAGATTTGTTTGTTTAGAGTTGGCTGTATGTGGCAGATGCAGTTTATCTTACGTGCCTGAAGTTTGTTAAGTCTCTTTGCCAACACAAAGTCCTAGTGTGATGGACGTGACTTCTGAACTCTGGAATGTTTGCAGTGGACTCCTCGACTGCTCCAAGGTCATTCACCTCTGTTATGGACACTAATGAATTTGTACACCTACTAAGGCTAGACTGGAGCTTGGAATTGCTTTCGTAGGTTTGTTTCCTCCCTCTGGTATGTTTATAAAGCTTAAATTTCTATTTTCTAGGAGAGCAAGACTTTTTTTTTTAAAGTTACTGTTTTGCAAGTAGTACTTGTGCATTGTGGTATACATTATGGATGCTTTACTGCTACTGTTCGTACTGATGGAGACCAGATACTGGTTAGAACCAATTAAACCAGTCCAAAAGGAGATCATAAACAGCAGTGTTAACTAACTGCATCTTGCTGGACTATAAAATGCTTGACTTCTTGTGTAGGGCTTTTTTAAAAAGTGCTTCCAGTTGTTGTTGCTTAACCTTTAAATTGTACCAGATACTTAAAGCACTTTATATTTCTGTACTTTTCAGGAGCCATTACAGCAAACTATAATGTATTTTCTGTGGATCTAATGTATTAGGAGTTTAAAGTCTTGTGTTTTTGTAGTTATATTAGTGAAAAACAGTACTTAAGAAAAGCTTCAGGCTTATTTTGCACTATGAGTCATTGTTAAAAAATGGATTCATCTTATTTGTTTTCTCCTGCAAGGCAGCTTTGCTGAGCAAAGTATAACTGAAACTTGATCCCTCAGAAAATGTGTTCTGTTTAGTTGTTAGTCTCATGTTAAACTTTCTGGTAACCATTTTATAAAACCAAATAAAAATCTTATCTATCAGGTGTTTGGTCATTTGAACTATCATATCTAAGTGCCATTCTGAGAGAGAAATAATTATTCTTGTCTTATGAAGAAAGCTTTTGGGTTTGTTTTTGTCAGAACCCTATTATCTTTATCTACCCTGATTGTTAGGAAGCATGAGGAGGACTTGTCAGTCTTGGAAAAATCTAAATCCTCATGTATTTTTAAATCATCTTATTAATATGAATGTAACCATTGCCACTTCATATACTAGAGACTTCGGCTGCCTTTGCCACTTTTGAACTCAGTGATGCAAAGGGGAAGAAGTCTGAAGTCCTCAGTTTCACCATTTGCACTGTGTTCCAGCCCTCAAGTTTTTCCTGTGTCTATCTTGCTATAGAAGTGTAAGCTGCAGGACTGAAGTCTTGATTACAGCAGTGCACCTAGTTGAAATTATATTCCAAATTTAGACTTTGCATACATTGTTCTAAAACTATTTAATATGAAGTTCCACCCAATAACAAGAGGGGGATGAGTCAGTGCTTAGCAGCATTGGACAGTTGTATTCCTTAGTAACTGGGTGAGTGGTGAGAAGCAGCATAAACACACCTGGGTGAAATGCTTGCATGCTTTTCTTTTACTTATGATTTCCAACAACTTTATTGAATACATGTTCCTAAAAGCGCTCAGTTTAGATTTGAAAATATCTTGGTAGAATTCAGTAACCAGATTGCCAGCTAACTCTGATTGTTGGGACTTTCTGTAAAGATAGTTAAACAAATTATTTGTTATCTTGCGCATATTTCCTGGAAAGCTGTTGTGCCTTCTTACAGCTTTGCTGAACACTTGTTCTCCATTCTGCTTTTTTTCCTTTTTTAAGGGCTTGGGACCAGGCCAAAGAGCACGATTATGCCTACATGGACCCTGATTTTTAAATGCATGCCTAACTAAGCAAGTAAGCAGTCCCATTAAAGTCAATGGGATTAGGTGCATACTTGGAGTTAGGTGCAGGCTTAAGTGCTTTGATGAATTGAAGCTTTACTGACTGACGAGTCTTGTAACACAAGCAAGTGTTTCTAAGCACAGATATACTAATGAAAATGCTTAACTAATGTATCTCACATAGATACAATCAGAAATACATATTTAACAGGGGAAGAAGTTACAATAGATTAAAAAAATAGTTAATGACGCAAAATCCTCAAGGAATAGTGCCCACTGCTGTTGTACTGAAGCAGGAGGTCCAGCACGTGCTGCATTTTTTGTTTATTTCAGTGGTAAAGAATTGCAGCCAACCTGACTCAGAGAGCTGCAGTGGCAGTAGCTTATCATGTATTGAACAGCATTATTCCAAAATCTAGCAATTACTCACATGGGATTTTTGGCTCTGTATTTTTAATGGATTACTGAAGACTAGCAATTTTCTTGCGTGATCTTACTTCTGAATGTAAAATTTTCTTTGGCTTTTCTGTGGTTCCCTAGCAGAAATCTGCATTCAGGCAAACAAAGCAATGGTGTGACTCTTTTCCAACAAAAAGAGAATTAATACAAACTATAAAGCAAATAAATCTGTTTCCGAACTGCAGCCTTTGAGAGAGATCTCACAGCAGTGTAGTGATCAGCATATCCTGTGATAGTGAGATGAAGTCATCAAGGCTGCGTTCATTTGCAGTCCAACCCATGCTTGTGTCTGTTTTGGACCGAGGCCTTGCATGGCAGTCAGCCCTCAGCTTTCCCAGATGTGGGAGCTCACCCTTGTCTGTTGACTCTGAAGTAGGGTCACGTGATTGCTCTGGTTCTGCATGCGGCAGGGAAGTACCTGACTCTTCCTGGGAGCAGAAAGCCAAAAGCCATGGCAGAACAAGGAAAGCTGCTTCATCCCTGCAGCTTGCTGCTGTCGGCCACTCTCTAGGAGTAAAGCAGGAGCACTGACCAGGGCCACAAGGAGGCTGTGGGCAGGTGAGAAAGGAACCCTTTCTGTCCAGGTTGCTCAAATAACTCCCCAAGCAAAGATGTAAGAGATGTTTCCATACCCAAATTTTCTCCGTTGCCATGGCATGATCAAAATAAATATTGTTCAGATCTTAACTCTTATGAGCATTTTAAATCTTCAGTTTGTACTTGTGCACATACTGTGAAACCAGTTGATCTTTTCGTAGTCTTTGAAGACTTGGTTTTTCTGGAGGCCCTTTCCCCTTTCTGACAAACCCACTTAAATAACCGCACAAGTTTACAAGCAAAATCAAGGAACTTTGCAAACCCCTAGAAAGTCTTTACTGGTCTCATGAGGGCAGTGGGCTCTAGTTTGAGAACATCTGCTGTACACAGTATCAGGTATTTTATAATTGAATGCTTTTCAGATGCCAAACTGTCAAGTTTTTTATTCCTGCTATAACATAGAGTTGTAACTAACAAATAAGAAGCTGAAATGGACTGAATGTTATAATACTGTTTAATTGCTCTTTGCTGCTGTTTCTGACTGAGTTTTTCCTTTAGGAAATAAATATTCCTTTAGGGAATAAATAGGTTTGTGCTAAGGCTTATGAGAACAAAGATGTGTGTTGAAATCACAAGGTTTCTTTTTTTTCATAAGTGTTTTCTTGTTTTGACTTGGGGACTTGAGAAGTTTAGGGAAATGCCTAAGTTTAGGATTTGGAATTTAATAGTGAAACACACGAATTCTATGTACAGCAAAGGATAAATCACATGTTTTACAAATTCTTGGATTGTGCTTCTTTATATTTGTGGAGTGTTAAAGGTGTAGGTAAAAGAACATAGGCAGATTATAAATCCCTTCACATACTCCCAATGGGGTACTGCCAGAGATTAATCAAAAACAGTGAGTTGCAAATGTACCTGCAACAGTAGCATCAGGTTTCAGTGTTCTGATAGACCCAGGTGGTTTTTTTTCTAGGTACTTTGTGTCATATACTTGTGCTGCAAAACAAGTAGAGCAGATAAAATTATGTCTGTAAGGGTTTTTTTACTTCTCTGAGACTAGAATGTGTAAACCACTTTTTTGCAGTTCAAGGCTGTTTCCTCAGAGCTTTTTTTTAAATTGCTATTTTGGGTTATATTTCTGATAATACTTTTAGCACCTTAGCATTTATCTTGATAGTTTTGGCCCAGTAGCTGAGTAATTTGATGTCACTGTAGCTATTTGGTCTTTATAAATGTCTCCTGTCTTAATATTCTGACTTCTGAGGTTTTCAGTAAATCAGATTTAATAACTGCAGCCTTTTCTCTTGGACTGGCATATTTAGGATTCCTGCTGCATTATTTGTAATGATTTTGATGAAAACCCAGGAAGTCTGTGATCAGTCTGTTCATTACAACACTGTTGGCTAAGTCTGTTGCCTCTTGGTCTTACCTGGTGTGATGGAACCCACAGTATGACATTCCTGACTACAAAATGCCATTTCGTAGAAACATTTTGAGGTGGAAGAAGAGAGAGAACTGACAATACTATGAGTGGTAAACTTCATAATAACCTTCTGCTTTAAAAACCTCCAGAACTTAATGGATGGTATGAAAGCCAGAAGTCAGCGATGCATGCACATTTGTTGAATTATTTTTCTTACCCTAAGCATAGTGTTATACTGTGATTTTGATGCAGTGAGTACTGAGTTTGTTTCCATGTCCTGATCCAGAAGGTGATGTGGTGTCTCTGCAGAGACATTTAATTCAGAAGTTTTCTTTCCTGTGTTTCTGCTTTCTTTTTTCCTTTTTTTGTTTTAGTCTCTTGTAAGATAAAGTTGCACCCCTGAGACTGAGGTATGCATATGACATCCAGTCAAAAAATTTTCAGCCAAAAGCCTCAGGCGCTCAAATAATCTACTTCTAGCTTGCTTTGAAGTAATCTTTTGCCATGCTTTTTGGCAGGCAGATACAAGGTTTTTTTGGCTCATGCTCCTTGCCATGCAGAAGCTTTGTAGCCACATGATCCTGATCCTCAGTGTGCCTGGTACTTTGTCTCAGAAAGGCATGTGGTCACACTGTTCAATTTTACACCTTTCACCCTTGCTCTGTACAGGGAAGGTTGGCATCTGGTGAGTTTGAAGGAGGACACAGTGAGTTGCATCTCAGTTGCTGCGAAGTGTCGTGTAGGCATTTCTTTAGAAGTAACTGTATGGAAAAAATTGCAACATGTACCAAATATGGCTGTAAGGCAGCTTGGTACTCAGTGGAAGACTGTAAGCAGGAATCTCTGGATGTTGCACTGTGGTGTTTGTGTTGAGTGGGTGCACTAATTTATGCAAATCTTTTGTGGAAGTTTTGACCAGTAAACCTCAGTTTTCACATGGTGGACGATTATTTCAGGAGCTGTGCCTAGGGCTATCATCTAGAGAATATTATGGTTCTGAAAACATTTTAGCGTGCCAGCCTTCTACTCAGGAGTAATTAATTTCTATAATAAGGTTTTAGAAGGCTTAGTTAGTAGTTTACAGTTTACTGTGTTCAGATTGGCTTTTTTGGAATCATATGAACCTCCCAGTGACTTGAGTCTCTGGTTAATTCCTTGGCACCGTTGCCAGTGAACCTTGTGTGGAGAAACCTGACTCCTGGCACAGGAGGATTGTGTATCCCAGAGCTGGTACAGCTGCACAGAGCTCAGGTCGAGCAATTCCAGCAGGAGTGACCTACATCGCTGTTTACAGGGCTGGCTCGAAACCCTCCAGGGGCTAAAGTTACCCGAGAGGAGGAGGAGGAAATTGGCTCATGTGTTCTCTTCGGTTTTAAGAACGCTGTTAAGGAAAGCTATGCAACCTACTTGCAGGGTGGGTATGTTGGAAAATAAAACCCCAGATATTTTTCAAACTTTTGACCCTATAGCATTTATTGCTTGCTTTTTTATGCTGAGGACTCTTGACATTTTGGTTTTTTTCCTTTGAAGATCTTTTTGAAGGACAAAGAAAGAATAAGAATTTGATTGCATACAAAATGTAAAATGTCATCAGGAGTTCATTTTGAAAACACTTGCAGACTTCCTGCACAAAGTCTTTTCTCTTTATACTATTGAGCATTTCTTTTTCAGTGCTATGCCAGCTGTAATAGCTCTGGGCATAACATGGGTAAAAAGTCTGAGATTTTTGGAGATGTTCCTTTTGGAACAATGGTGGAAGCCATTTGCCAACACAGACCTGACTCAGTAGTTGTTGGTTTAGCTCGTCACAGCTAAATTATGTTCTGTATTTGGAGCAAATCCCTTGAACACTTCCTTGGGGGTCTCTGCCTTGCACAGCAATGCCTGTGCTGGTGAAGATCTTCAGCAACCTGGGAGTTTGGGGTCCTAAAGTCACTGCTGCCTTGCTTCAAAAAAGTCTTTCAAGAACGTACTCATGAATGCTTTGTTGGGATTTTGAAATATTGAACTGAACTGCTTGTTAGAAAAGTAGTTTACATTTGTATTTTAATTTTTTTTATTTTTTCTCAAAATAAAAACTGCTTACTCTCCAAAGAGTAGCACTCTCAGAAGCACATCAGAACTCTAATGCTGAATACAGGGAACAGTCATTTTAGAGAAAAGAATGCTTTTAGAGATGTTTTTACATTGTGTTGCTTTATGGGGGCAATTTTCTCAAAGCGCTGGGAAAGATGAACACAACAGATGTGCTAACTTGCCCTAGGATCTGTGGTTCTTTTGCACTTCAGGTGCTTTTGAAAATTTCCCCAAGGGCAAAGTGGGTTCTTGACTAAATGGATTTCATCAACTTTTCCTAGGATTTGCTAAGCATTGAATATTATTTATTAAATTTTGAATGCGAAATTCAAGAAGAAGTTGGGTTTGCAAATCTTTTGTAGCAGCACCTTGTTTCATGAGCAGATCTTCTAGTGAATTGAAGAAACTCAGATCTTCAGGGTAAGCTCCAGTTTTCTGTTTGTCTTTATCTTTGATGTCAGTGGCAATCCCTTGAGGGCTGTGAAGGAAGCATTCTCAGGAGCCCTGTGGGTCAGAAATGCATGTCCTGATTTGATCACTGTCACTGAAACACCTCTGCTCCCCAAAGAGGAAGGGTATTTATATGGAAGTTGGTGTATGTTTATGGATGTCTTTTTCTGTAGTCATTGCATCTGCAATCTGTATCTTACTGCACAGGGAAAATTGTTATTGCTACCCACAGATTCTGTCAGGAAAGGATTAAAAGTTCAGGAAAACAATGGAAAAGCCATATCATTTTTAATTACTTGATAAACTACAGATCAAAGCCATTTATGATTATAATGTTAGTAGAATGTCATTGTTACAGTACTTATGTAATTTACAGAGAGAGAAAACCTCTTTTAAAATCATCAGTAGAGATAACCTGGCCTTGTTTGTTTCTGGTTGGCCAAGGTGTTACAGCCTGGTGCACGGTTTTTGTATTTGACATTCTTACTTGTTTAATAACTAATTGAGGGTGTTCAGTTGAGTTTTGCAAGTATGTACTTTTATTGTTTTATGAAGGGTGGTTCTCAAATACATTCTCTAATTTTTCATTTTAATTTTTTTTCCCATTTGGCAAGCATTTTAAATCATGACCTGAGTGATTTTATATAATATCTCTCAGTATTTCTTGAGATAATCACTTCAAAAGTCTTACTCCTAATGTCTTTGCTTGGATATGAAGTGCTCATAGTATGCAACGAAATGGACGTTATGTTCCTATTTCACAGGATGCTGAGAAGAGGCACTTAACCTGTGGGTTCACACTAAAGCAATGAGACTCTGTCTCTAATGCATTTTAGTTAGTTCCTGCACCTTTTTTTGTCATCACACTTGTCTTCCAATATCCCATCTCAGTTAATCATGAGTGTTAGTCAGGCTCCTTCTCCTCCCACTTGACACACATCTTTTCATTAGCAGCTTCTTCCATTCCATTATCAAGTCTGAGCTTTTGTTACCAGCGGTGTTACCCCTGCTGCAGTGGTTGTTCTATAGCCTCTCCTTACTCCTCATCACTGCAATTTCAAAAGTCCTCCAGGAATGTTTTTCATTTTAGCCCAGGGACCACACAGCTAGAAAAAAAATCTGCACAGGGAGTAAGAACATAGTGCAAAAAGAATATAATCCTTTGTTTTGCCATTTTTAATGGCCCTTCTCTGTGCACACTTAGGTTCGGCTGGAATGTTCGTATTTGCAAACTTAAAATGCAACTGCGCTGCTTTCTTGTCTTTCCGGAATTCCAAGACACCCTTTATTCACTGTTTTCTGCTCCAGGGTCTCTTGTGTCACAGGATGGGTAGTGGATACCTCCATGATCGTATTTTTATGTAGTAATACTGGTAAAAGGCTATTACTCTATAGACAGCTAGTCTGTTCATATACAAAATCAACATTGGGAATAATCTGTAAAATACCTTAAGCTAGCCTGGCTTTGGGAAGTCTAAAGCATTTGGTTTTTTGATGGAGGAGTGAAAGGTGATTAGACCACACCTAATTAAAATGCAAAATTTTTGCTAGCTCATGGCTAGCTCAGACAAACTTCCCCA
>WEIT01011026.1:0-25757 GCA_013389985.1 Dryoscopus gambensis
ATAAAGGAATTCTTGTCTTCCTTGGTGATCTCGTCCAGCCAGGTCCTTAAATTTCAGTGGTTTCTTCTCTCTGCTCTTCAAAGGCAGCTTATTATTTTTCCTTCTTGCTTCTAACTGGAACAAACTTAACCTCTCCTTCAGATAGGTGTAATACAGCAATTCTCTCCCATAATAAGGAATTCTTTCATAAATCTTTTACAATACCTGCTAATCTCGTATATGTTTCTTCTGGCATTAGAAATTAGAATAATCCTTTTAATCTAATGATATGAGTGAGTTAAAAGTATGTCACCACTCTCTTGTCTTAGTCTGTACTTTACTACTTATCACTCATAATATGTTTGTCTGTTCCATAGATCCACCTTAATGTATGATACTTGGGTAGAACTATTAATACATGGAAGTGCCCTTTGAGCTTTTCTGTTGCCCCCAGGTGATTGTCAGAATGCCTGAGCAGAGGAGCTTGTGTGTAGGAACAATAACTGCCTTGACTGCTGTTTTTTAAGCAAAGTCTGTTCACTCACCTTCAGAAGCTGCAAAGTTAGTGTGCTGTGTATTGCTTCTGGTTTTTTAATTTTATTTGTTTATGGTGATCTTGTTTACCTCTCTGAAATTTTATAAGCTTTACTGTGATAATATGACTATATTTAGCATGCAAATCTGCATGGTTGTGCATAAGTACATAAATGTTCCATATAGAGTAAAAATTGACATTTTCTCATGGGTGGCTCAACAATTTTTTGGTTTAGTTCCTTCATCTTTCTATGTGTTTGTTTGCTTAGCGACTTTGATATACTGAGAATTAGTTATTCTAGCAGTGCTTTTAGGAACTGTGTTTAGTTATTTGCTAATAATCAAAAATTGTTTGGTTTCAAACTTAGGAGGTTTTTTTCTCCCCTTCTTACTAGAAACATTTTTGAACTTTAATTTAGTACCTTAGTTGGACCCCTGTTTCATCCAAGTATGTTGTAGCTTTCCAGATAAGAAATTAGATTTCATGTAACATCTAACACTGAAAGTTAAAATTTCCTCTCCTGTGCTCAAAGCCCTGAAACCAAAACCTCACCAAACCTAAACTACATCCATTCTCTTTCCTTTGTAGAAATTCTAGAAGTGCAAATTCTCCACCTCTTTTCTTGTTTTCTGTTAAACATGAATGACATTTTGCAAATGTTTATGTATTTAAAGCTGCAATACTGTGGTGCCCATAGGCCCATGTGGAATTCTACTGGGAGCATCCTCTGCAGTATCTGGTGTTTTGGTTGCTACTGATTTTTTTTTTCCTCTTCCTTAAGACAGGAGACAATTTTATGTTAATTAGAAAACAAACCAAAACCCACCAAAAAACTTCCCCCTTGGTTCAATGGAAACAATATCCCTAAGCATTCTATGCTTGCTACAGAAAAAACTGTACTCTCTTTGAGGGATACAAAATTTACATGGAAGCATTGCTTGAAATTATTAGCAGGTGATGTATTACTATGGTAAATCATACTCAATTATGTACTATCTGGTAAGTAAGTTCCTTAAGTATCTAATTTTACCCCTGCCTTGAATTTAATCTAATCATTGTGTGTCCCCAATAAGGGGAAGGCATCTTGTTCAGACCAGGAGTGAATTTGTCTTCTTTTGATATAGGTGCCAATCTTCTATAAGCCACAAATGTTGAAGGCTTCAGCCCAGAGTACCGTAGTGAAACTACATTTAGTGTAAGACTGGGGCTGTTTTCTATTTAAAACAAATTGCATAGTTCTGGCAGCAGCATCTATTCTTTGTAGTTATGTTCAGATTATCAAGTGGCAATGCATTCAAATTTCTAAGTAAAAAGAAGGGACAAAGATATTTGTATTGCAGAAGAACTGGTGTGCTGTTGCTTTACACTGAAGGAAGTCTTTCATTTATGATTTAAATAGTAATACCATTTTTTAAAAATCTAAACTTGGATATTTTCAACTGAGAAATCTTGTAATGCTTTAGAGATTATTATTTCTGTCTGACATAGAAAAGAAGGGAGAAGGTTTAAAGTTCTGTCCCAATATATATGTGGGCAAACATACAATATCTAACTTTTTAAAAAATAATATTCTGTTAGGAAGATAGATACAATAGTTTTAACTACCTCTAGCTAAGAGTAACTTTCTGAAGTCTCATAGTACTTCCCTGTATAATTTGTTCATCAACTTGATTTAGCTACCATTGTACAAATGGTTAACAAATATCTAACTTAAGAAAATGAAGTACTTATTTCTTCTTTGAATAATTTTAATATTAATCCATAAATCTTGATCTCTATTGGGGCATCCTTCTTTTGACACTGTGGTTTTTTTATGCGAAAGAGATGACATTATGAAATTCTGTATAGGAGGACTATATATCATGTGAGATTTATAAATCCATTGCTCCACAGCTAGTATAAATCCTGTAATAAATATATTTCACTGTATATATAGTGCCTCAGTGTTTTAGTAGTATGGTCTGTATAACAGAGCCTAAACTAGTAGAGACTTGAGCTTGTCAGTCCACATGAATGGACTTGTGAATGCAGCCACCCAGGTGGGTTGGGGGTTTTTTTCAAGCAGGTTGAATATTAGTGTCTACTTTCCATTTTGCCATGTAGATCAAACTTCTTGTGTCCATGTTTCAAGAACGCAGTTAATTTTGGAAGAGAAGAACTAAAACAGATAAGACTGGATGAATGCTCTGTAAACCAAGACAGAACCTATATTTAATGTAGGGATTGAGAGCTTTTTCACTGATATTGCAAACGGAGCTTATCCTATGAACTCACTAAGCATGCTTTCTTTTTGCATTTTAAACATGCCTTCCTTGTATAAAATTTTAAACAATAAACTAAAGTTAGGTTAGACTTGGTAAGGGAAGCAAGATAAATGTGCTGTATGCAGTTTTGAGGTTGGAATGAAGGTTATTTTGAACAGTGGAGTATAGATTCCCTTGCCATTTGAGTTTTATGCTTCGGATATGATTTTAAAAGTTGGCCATTCAAACATGAGGAAATTCTTCTACAGATGTGTACTTTTATGTAGTGCTAGAGAAACTCTTTAACAGAAACAGTGACAATGGCTGTAAAAATCATCAACTAACTAGCCCAAATATTTGTGTAAGAAATACATGTTGAACCCCTGTCTTGAGTAGTTCTGGAAATACATGTGTATGCTTGGTCTCTGGTTATCACTTACTGTCTGTGTTCTGACTGTTCTATGCATTAACAACTGGCAACTCTGGTTTTTCTGTAAAGCACTTTAAAAGCTTTTGGTAAAGGTTTTCTGGTCTCAATTCCTTAGAGATCCAATTTCATAGCAATGTTGCCATTGTTGTTCTGGCTTACCGGCAGCTGTTTCACAGAACCTTTGGTTTTAAAATGTTGCTAATTTTAATGTCCTTTATACGGAGATATCAATATCAAGGTTGTCATCATTCACTTTGATTATTTTATAAGAAAAAAAAATCTGGCCACTTCAATTGTTATGGGATTGTGTAATGATATCTTCTCTTGCTGTTTCAACTTGCATGGAAATGGGTATGGTTCAGGTTATGTACTGCTGCAAGTTCTTACTTGAAGAAAAATCTGCCAGTGGGAGAAATTCATAGATTTGGAAGATCTTGTGCGATATATCAGGACTTGGAGCAAGCAAGAGGTTAGCAACAGGAAGCCCAGATCCTTATCCTGACTGATTGTAGAAACTGTGGGATACACAATACCTTGATCTTCTCAGGAACTCCTAATGAATTCAGGAAAGCATTGTATTCTTGCATGTGACCTCAAGATAAGAACAGTTAAAACTTAATGCATAAATGGTAAAAATTTTGGGGCTTTTTTATTAAATGGAGTAATACTGTATTCAGTCAGTGAACATAACAGTTGTTTTATGTTTAACTGCTGATGGATATATTTTGGCAGATATTTCTATTTTTTTTTTTCATATTAATGCTAGATAATCAAAGTCAAACTCTGAAAACCTCCCCTCAAATCATTCCCGGAAATCTGCAGCCTTCCAAAGAAAAAGCCCCACCACTTGTTCCAAAAGGATCTCCAGCCTCTGATATAAAGCAAATAAATACAACCTAAGTGATTGAAAGAAAAGTGAAACTTTACCAGAAACTGACGGTTGTTTGTTTCTTTCATTTCTCAGGAAATAGCTAGATGTGTCTAAGAAAAGCATCGGGATGATTGAAACTATTTACATTTTTACATTTAAAGAAATCAGTAAACCAAAACTATAGAAAGGTTAAATGGCTTAATTTTAAAGTGTTTTGTATGCAAAATAATAGCTACATCAAATTTGCACTGATATAGAAATAGTTTATTGCAAAATCTTACATTGATTTGTCCCTGGTTGGATTTTTTCTGTGAAATTACATTAATTGAACTGAACCAAGGAAACCATTAATCCCAAGTAGCTTAGGAATTAAATGTAAAGTTAAGTGCAAGTTATATGAAGGATAGCCTCTTAAATGTATTTTAGAAGTTTGAGATAGACATGGAAAGTTAATTCCTTTAAATATGTTAGGGCCTTACATGTGGTTAGTGCAAATTGCCAAAAGATGAGTTGACTCCACAGTATGACAACTACACTGTTTTCTCCCTATGCATATGTTTTTCTAGGCTATATTCTTTGTTCAAATTTCTGTATCTAAAAGAAAATGAGAGCTATGTGACAGTTGTAGTTCTAAAGCAAAAAGGCTTGTCATTAAAAAAAATGCAGCATATACAGAGAAAGAAACAGGGTTTCTTCCCTACTCATGCAGTCTTTTGTGGGAAGTTATGAGTGTCCTACTCTTTGCCTAGCAGGTAAAACATGGATGTCCAGTACCCACTACCTCTCATGAGTTTAATGCAGGTGTGTTAATTTATACCTGCATGCTGGACTATTTGATTTCTAACTCTTCTGCTTTATTCTGCTTTCAGTTGTGTATCTCGTATCTTAACTTTTTTTTTTTTTTTTTTTAAGAATAGATCGTTTTCATTGAGATAAGACAAAGTATTACAAATACTCGTACAAATTTGTCTTCTCCTCTAAGAATCAAGAAGAAACTTCCTGTACTTATGTTTTTCTCCTAAATATTTGGGTGTTCTTGTAGTTGCTCTATTTCCTTAGCAGATTCACTCCCACATGAAACACTGATGTCCGGTTGAAATGAGGAAGTTGGTGAAAATAGTCATGTTTATTTGATGCACGTTAATGCTGTGTTCGGTATGTCTTATACAATATGTTCAGTATGGGATGCATAGTTAACACCTTTAATCTCAAGGAATATTAAAGTTTCTTGAAGAGCTGCAAACACAGATGACTTTGCATCACTTGGCCCGCTCACCCTTTCAAAAGGCAAAACTTGCACCCTTTCTATACTGCCGGGTCTTTCTTGTTGAAACTCCTTTGGTGATGCCTCCAGTGCCAGTGTCCCAGCAGGTGGGATAGTTTTGCTTTTTAGGCCTTTGTTTTGGTGGGGTGGTGGGGTTTTTTGGAAAGGAATGTTAGTAGGTTTTTGGGGGCTGTTTTGGTGTGTTGTTCTGTCCAATTAATGTCCTGTTGCTGAGAAGCTGGGAGGACGCGCAGATTCTGTGTGCCTATAGATGTGCCACAGCATAGCAGTGTTTACCTTACGGGAAGATCATAGAATCATTTAGGTTGGAAAAGACCGCTAAACCACCAAGGTTTGCAGTGTGACCTTCCACTTCACTGGCACAGGAACGCCTCCAGCTGCGTCCTCTGCTGTACCAGTGGCTGTATTGCCAGCATGGCTGTTGAGGAATACGTTCCTCGCATGTGGCTCGGTGTGCAGCTCCAGGCTGAGCTCTGCGGAGCCAGGAGCCCCAGGCAAGGGGCCGTGAACTGCTGACCTTTTGCACAACGAAGGGCACGGGGACCTGTGGTGCCAGCCAGGGGACCGGACACTCAGAGACACGGCAGGAGCTGAGGGCTCAGCTGGGAGACCCCAGACTTCCCTGCGCTTTGACTGTGAGGGTAGAAAAGTCCAGGGGTTCCTTTGCTCGGGGTCTCTCCTCGGAGACACCAGCTCAAGCTGTTATTGTGTGATTTAATTACTGCACCATGATTAAATTATTTTAAGGATCTGGACGTCTGAGACTCCGCTATGGGAACCCTGGCATAGAATGTACAGGGAAACCTCGTCTGACTGTGAGGGGCGTAGCTGCGAAGGGGCCTTCGTCCCAGCTCAGGTGGTGCCAGAGTGGCTGGCAGAGTGGCTCCTGGATGGACGGACAGGGGAGTTTCCTTAACATGGCTGTATTTCGGAACACTGTTCCCACCGTGCCAAGCAAGCTCCCCTGAACTTGTTGCCTTCTGCGGGGGTCCGTGAAATCGGGCGCAGTTCTCCTCTTTCCTGTGCCAGGGCGGTCTGTGCGGCACCGACAGGCGCACCCGGGTTACAACCGGCCCGCTTGTGAGGGCGGTGGGCCGGGCCGGGCCGGGCGCTCGGGACCCGAAGGAGGNGGGGCGCGGGGCTCCCCGTGAGAGCCGCGTCGTTCCCTCACCCGCGGCACCGCGCTTCCCCCGCCCCCCAACACCCCAGGATCTCTCTTGCCGTCGTATGCGTTAAATATGAAAGAAACCTTTGCCCTCTCTCCTACAGCAGGTAGGGCTGGGCTGGCGTTTCTCTGGCACGGTGGGGTAGTTCTAGAAACATTCGGTGTTATAAAGCTGCAGGTTTGCAATGCACGCTTGCTCGGGAAGAGACCTGTCAAGTGATGTGTTGTTTGTGGTAGGCTGTAGGGCCTCTCGGTGGTCTTCCAAATTGTACTTCCCAGTATCTTATCTGATTTATAATTGTCTTTTACTATTATTATTATCGCTAATTCTAGGAATTCTCTACACATATGAATTCAAGTCAGGTGCAAGTCGTTCTCTCTCACTTGGATCTTTCTGTCATTGACTGTGTTTTGTTCTTTTCAATATTTCTCTTTCTTGGGATGTTCCTCCATCAGCAGGTTCACCTGCGTCAATGGAATTCCCATGGACGGTGGCGTCCTAGGCCCTCCTGCCAAACAGCTTGGCTTTTGGTGTCCCGAAAGGTCTAATCCAAAGAGACAGTGCTCTGAGAAGTGCTGTTACACTGGGATAATTCACTGTGTCTCCCACTACTATACTTCTGCATTATTGCGATGGTTTTGACCAAATTTAGGGCGGACGTCCCAGGGGAATGTACCATGACAATGTTTCATCATCTGTTTGTAATTCCTTCTGATGCAAAGACCTGCTAACGTGGATTCCTGTTAGTGAGAGGTGCAGAGCTCAGACATTGTTTTGCACAGCTAGTGGTATAAACATCAAGAACCGTGGCAGGGGAAGCCTGAATGACTTCAGCAGGCACTTCAATGCAAGATCAGGATCATCCTTTGAGTGTAACAGAAGTGGAATAAACGTGAAAAGACAGGAAAGAACTTACTCTAATGCAAATAACAATTCTATCTAAGACCAAGTCTGTTATTATTTTTTTTAAATTTATTTGGAGGTTCTAGAATAAGAAAGTGTTAAGATTTATTGAGTAAGGCTTTTTGAAGCCTGTTTTGGTTTTGTTTAAAGATAAATTTAGGTATAACATTTGTAAGATTTCTGATATGTGTTACACTGATAGATAATCTCTAAAACTTGCTTGGGTTGTATAGAACCTACAATTGTACATTGTACTGTTTAAGAAGATTGTAAGAACAAATGTGAGGGAGGAGTGTATGTGAAATGACATATCAAGGCGAAAACATAAGCCTTACATCTTGCCTTCATTTTTTATAAAATGCTGTTTTCATAGAATGTAATGAAGTATGGAAGTCCTGGAGTTAACCTCCATCCATCCATATACATATATAAACACACACATATGTATCCCAAACTGTCTTCTGTCGAAAATTTCTTGATGTTCTTTTCTTAAGAATTGAAAGCCACCCTGAAGGAAAACTCAGTCAAAAGCTTTTGATATGTGTTTGTTGTATAAGCTTTATTAGTTTATCCGGTTTAATCTTGAAATACAATCATGTGTATGGAGGGTGGTTTTTATTACTTGCTTGTGTTTTGTTTGTGTATCCTATTACTTGAAAGGCTGTTGTTTTCTCATTTAAAAAAAGTATAGTTTCAACACTTAATGTTTTTTTAAATTCATGACTCACGTATGCCGCATGTTGTGTAAAATGTCGCACTTTGTGCACTTAATGTAAGTGATGCACTAGGTACTTCACATGTGTGGTTAAGAGCACTTTGATATCCAGTTTGAGCCTTTCAGAGGGTGTTTAAGATAGGTACAGAGTGAAATACCTGGTTACTCCATCTGCAAGCTGCAGTTTTGCAGGTGGATGGTTGGAAGCATTCTCAGTCTTACGGAAGCATCTGAATTTCTGTCTTGTTCCCAAATGCTAGGAACTGCAAAGTAGCTTTGTGGCAGGATTTCAAGGGCAAAAAATGAAATGCTATAGAAAATAATGCTCTTACAAATAAATGATGGCTTGAGCTTGTAATGACTCATGATCTTTTGTAATAACAAATTGTCTTCATGGTAATCTTTATTATTTTTTCCAAAAATGCATATACCCACTTCTCTGTAAATTTTTTGTATTGTGGAAAAAATACTGTGAATGAAATCATTTTGGGGAGAATTTTGTGCTGGATCTTCCTGCAGGAAGTAGTATTCTTGCAATATGTCTTTTACGATAAGGCCAGAATTTTGTATTCATTTATAAGGAGAAAATAGTGTAGATGCTTGTATTCATTTAAAAGGGGACTAGACTAACTTGAATATCTGGGGATTCTAATGCAGGATTGAATAGAAAAGACATTTTCAGTGTATATAGAACTTGAAAAATGTCTTAGGTGGCAACTTTAATGAATTTGTACCAACTTTTTCAAGTTGTGGCATTCTGAACCACAGACATGGCTGTTGAGTAAGACTGACAACTTAATCCAGTTGAGCAGCCCCTTGTGAGCCTTTAAGTGAAACTCTTGAGACCTAAAACATGTTATGCTGTGTACCTTTCACATAATTTCTTTTCCTTTTTAAGAAATACTACTTTTATACAACAGTAGTGAATTTCAGATTAAAAACCTTCTTTTAAGGAATGTATAGAAGTGTGCTATGCTTCATGTGTAGCTTGGGTAATTGTGTTGCACGCATTCAGCAATGTCTTGGGCACTGAGCTGCCTTCATAAAAATAACAGAAGCATGCAGGCTGCCACTGAGACATTTGGAGTGAGTATTTAGTGTATTTCCTCTGAGCAGTGTGTACAGTGTTCGGTGGTAAAGGAGGTGGGAATATTGCCTAGTATTGTGTCTATCTCCACTCTAAGTCTAGTAAATAAAAGAATAGTTTAAATCAAACAATGATATGTATTTCCAGTTGTAGAAAGCATTAAGGAACATTCTTCTTCTATGCTAATTTATTTCTTTTGTCCTTGAACTTTCTGCTCTGAATGCGAGGCATCTTTCTTAATGGCTTCTTTAAGCTAAATATAAAACAACATTTAAACTTCCTGAAATAAAAAGAAAAAACTCAGCTAAACCAGGCATGTATGGAGAAGTAGCCCTAGGGATAAAGTGGATGTTTGGACAAGAGACAGGTTATTTCTGTACTTGTAGTTTTTTGGAAGGTGGTGCGAATATTTTAAGTAGTAAAAATAGCACCAGAGTCCCTGCAAAACAGAATTTAATGTATATAAAAGTTAGTATTTTTGTAGTTAGTAGCTAAAACTATGTGATAATGTGGATGCTGATGTTATACACCAGCTTTACAAACAAAGTGCCTAGACTTTCTGAATGATAAGTGTTATCTTTCAAATACAGATGAACTCTCTTTGTGCACTTCATGAAAATTAAGAGCTATTGAACTGTCAGATACGAGTTTGCAAATGTGTTGTGAATTTTCTTGGTGCTTAAAATTTTTGCAGTGCTAAATAGTGTCTCCTTGGCGTGCAGAGTTTAGCATGCGTTGGTTAATATATAGGCTTGGTGGTGTTTGGTTTTCTTATCAGTCCGCACAGTTAAATGTCTTTAAAATCTGCCTTGGAGCAGCTGGCTGGCAGCTGACGCGGCTGTTGGCACCACCCAGGTTTAACATGACATCACCAGGAGAAGTCCACCTCTGTGCTCAAGGAAGTTGATGTGGGAGCCACGCTCTGTAAAGTGGAGCGTAACTGCTGAGAACACAGAGGGCATGTAAAAATGGAATTCCTGAAAAAAATTGTTCCCACTGTTGCTTCTGGAGATGTTGTTCCGGATGTTGGGAGTACTGCCCGTGAAAGCTCTCCAAGGCTACTGAAGATGAGACGGGTCAGACTGTTTTCATTAGGACAGACAATAGATGAAGACGAGGAGACACATGTTTTACATCCTGATTACTGTATGTATCCATGTCATCAACCTGGTGAAAGCTGATTGCTAAGTTCTTTCTTCAGATCATGATTATTTTGCTAAATTGACAAATTTGATTATAAAAGGCCTTTTTATCAGAGCTCCTATGATAATGGTGTCTTGAGCTTTAGAACTGTTTCATCATTGACACATTATCATTTGTTAGTGACCTATGTGGAAGCAATTTTTCAGGATTTCTAATTTTGCAATTTCTTGTCTTTCATGCCTGACTTCTTTTCCTCCTCTTTCTGGGATAAGAATCTGTTTAAGTTTTTAAACTATAATGTATGTAAAATTAGACATTAACTTCTGTAGACAGAAGTGTCCTACACAGAGATCTGTGACTGCAGTGTAAGGTGTGAGTTTTGGGTCATCTTTTCTTTCCCTGTTCTTCTGGTCGCCTAAGTTTTCAAAGACTTTCCTTTTAAGAGTTTTTTTGTCCTAAGACAGTGTATGTTTCCCTTTTTTAGTTATGAAGATTGCACATTTTTAGTATGCATAATATGTAAATAAGTCAAGTAAGAATATGGATATTGTATAGAGAATTTTTAACCTTAGGAGCGGTAAGGTTGCTCACATGATTTCTTTTGTAAAAAAATGTTTACTATGTGTTAGAGGCTAACTATTACAGTGTATTGTGCTAATAAAAAGTAGAATTAGTTCCCGTTCCTTTTTCAGATAGTACAGCTGGGTGGTAATGGAAAATTCAATTCTTTTTTTTTTTTTTTGCCTTCAGCTAAAATAGTGCAGTCTTGGGCCTTTATGGTCTTGGATTCTGCTGGCTGTCAGATGCAGTTTTTGCCCTTCACTATGGGGTTGGATATTTTGAAGAATTAGTGTGGCTTTTAAATTTTACTTCTGACCTGCAATTTTTTTCCTGTCTACCTGCAGTGGTGGGAGATGGAGACATTCATCCATCTTACTGGGTGGTGAACTTACAGCCTTAGGGAATTAAGCTTGTGGTGGTGGTGTGAGAGAAGGATTTCCTTGGAAAGACTTCTCTTATCCTTTCTTATTGTAACATGAACCACTTTTTTCAGCACATCAGATTAAGTGAGATGGGCATCTGAGTAAAGCAAGGACAGTTCTGTTTTGCTAAACAAGTTGTTCCTGTGTACAGCAAATTACAAGAAGTTAATGTTGTAATGCTATGGGTTATTGAAGGCTGCCGACAGAATAAAGTCTGTTAAGGCTGCCTGTATGCTTGAAAACTGATCAGAAGCCTCTGTTGTCTGATGGTGAAGGTTTTTTAGCCTCATTTAACTTGGAATGCTGTACAACAGCTCTGGAGTTTATAGTTGGATATCACTGTGAATTTAATATCTCCACAGGTATATCTCATCAATTCTGCTTCTATGCTCTCTTCTCATTTCTTTATAGCTCTCAACTTAAATATTTCATTCTAACAGTTATTGTTTCAGAAGAAATAGAATTGTTTTTGTGTCAGGTTAAAAGAAAATGCTATATGCTGACTGAAGTTTGTAGACAAAACAGATACGTTCAGGGTTATGTTGATAGCTCAAGCAAATGAGGATAGTAAACACAGAATACACTAGTCTTACTGTTAAAGATGAATTTTCCTCTCTTGGTCATTAAATATGTGCCAAATGGTGACTATTAGGAGTAATTTTGTGGAAACCAGCAGTGCCTGACTAATATCGCTTAATAGTGTGACATCATCATTTACGAAATGAAGACTTATAGTCTGTTCTGGGATCATGCTTTTACAATAGCAGATAGTAGCTGAATCCTCTTTAAATTATCTGCTTATTTCTATTTTTGTATCTTGGTAATGGAATGAACTGCTCTGCTGGAATAGAGCAAAAGAACTACTGTGTTTACCAGTTGGGTATGCTGCAGAAGGCAGGTGCTGACCAAACAGGTAATAAAGCAATAGAATTATTTCAAAAAACATTGTAAATGTTTACTTGCATAAAGTTGGCAGATGTGGTGTTAATGCACCACAGAATTTAATATAATGAAGCTGTTGAGGAACTCAATAGCTTTTTAAAGCTAAGGTGGTTTGTCCTAATAATAGGTTTAAATTTGAGAGTGAGTGGAGTTTAGTTTGTGTTTTGGTTTTTTTGTTGGTTTGTTTTTTTTTTTCTTTTTACTTTCTGTTCCTTATTGCTGCTGTTTAAGAATTTTTTTTGTTTTGGTGAGAATTTAGGTGGCATACTGAGCCTGACAATTTCGAAGTATAAACATATTTTAGAAGTTCTCAAGCAGACAGACCAAGCAAAAAAAATCTATTCCTGGCATCAAAATCATAAAACCATTTTTTTAATAATACCACCTAGTTGGATTTGTATCTAACGGACCTAAAAATTTTGTTGTTGTTTGTTACTAAAATATTTATTGTTTCACCTTTCAAAATACTTAGTATATACTTTGGTTTAGAGCTGAAAATAGGACCTTACAAATATATGCTCTATGATACATCTTTTAAAATATATAGTTTCCATCAGAATGGTTTTAAGTGTATTTTAGAAATCTTTTCAGAACTGTCTTTTTAGATGTATAAGATTAGTAGAGTTGTAGAAGAAAACCACAACTGACTTGTTGAAGTATTTGTATATGAATGTATGCATCACAACGCTTAATAGAGATTAGTAAAAGAACAGTCAGTTTTTTAAAATTTGCTATAGCATTTGAGTTGATATGTTCTCAGTTTTGAAAATTTGTTTAAAAAAATCTACAATCCAAACAAATGTACAAAGTTGAGCATGGAAGATTCAGATTGTGGCGTTAAAGAAGGGGAATGCCACAACTGCCCTGGGTGAACTGGCAAATGGCAGCTGTAGCTGTGGTGTGTGAGTTGTGCCCTCCTGCTGCGGCTCTGTGCTTTGGTTGTGTTATAATGCAGGGCAGCTAATACTGTGGAACTCTCTTAATGGTCAGCCGTGTAAGGCAAATCTGCAAGAACTGTGGAAGAGATGTTAATGTTACCAGTGATGTGAGTATTCTCACCTCTCACAGTGCCCATGTTATTTCTGTGTATGGAAAACCTGCTTCCCGTCAAGTGCTTCTGCTAGGAGAGCAAAAATATACCACCAGGAATGTGTTCTTTGGTGGTAGAGAAATGAGTAACAGAGCTGTAGCTGCCTCAGGGGGTTGGCAGCAGGGGCTGGATACGCAGAAGGTACCTGTGAGCACTGTATCCTTATAATACCAGCAGCTCTGCAGGCCATATGCAGCTCCCAGTTGCATCTCTAATCAGCCCCGTACAGCAAAGAATGACCTGGGATGTGATGTTTATATGTGAAATAAAAGTTGGTTTCTATACCCAAGTACAGAGTTTTGATCAGAAAAGACTGGAGGGGTTGGTGGGCAACTAAGTACCGTGGCTTTCCCCCACAATCTCTGCTTGCTTGCATTTAAAGACTGCTCCATAATGCTGTTTGGGATCCAGAATACTATTTACATAAAAATCTCTAACCCGCTCTCTTTTTTTTCTTATCACTGCAGATAACATTGTTTTTGCTTGAGTAATGCCCCAGGAAATTGTTCTATGTATATTTTCCATAAGAAATAATAACCACCTCTCCTGGAATCTGTGTTTGAAGCTCTTAGCAACAGAAGGTAGAGAAAGGAGATTTTGGTTCGATTTTTGAGTGCAGTTTTACAAGCGGATCAGGCTGATCTAACAGTTTGCTGTCAATGAAAAGGGCAATCTCACTCACAGCTGTGCAGCCTTCCCCATTGCCTCTTGGGTTCTGGTGTGGCTTTTCCCTGAGCTGATTAATTTCACAAAGCCAACAGAAAATGTTCTCAGAAAATGTTCTCATATTTTGGGGCAGTTTTTGAAATGAATCGGCAAGGGGAATCAACTTGCTAAAAGGGCCTTTTGGGTCGGTCGTGGGAACAGCATTAGATGTCTTACCATCACCAAAAGTAGCAGTCACCTTCTGGATAGCCTCTGTTTTAATCGATTGGTGGAAAATGAACTCTTTAATATTTTAGATAAATGGAAAAACAAGCATCTTGCCAGAGTTTTATTTTAAGTGCGCGGATGATATATTTTATTATTACTGCTTATAAGCAGATAAAATGACCATTGGGTAAATGTTTCTTAAGTAAGGCATTAGCTTAAGATGGAGTCAATAAAGAACTGAAATAAGGTCCAGCAAGTCTTTTTAAAAGTAAGCCCAAGTACAAAGAGAGCACGCCTCTGACTTGTTTTTTTTGCCATCAATACTGAAAATCGACTGTAGTTGTGTTTAATTGTCTAAGAGACATCTCAAATATGATTTTTTGTCTTTTTTTTAATATCTGATATTTTTAAATTGCAGACTTGACTATATACCTAATATACTTCTGCTGTGGTTGTGTCAGGGTTTCATCTAAAGAATATGTGCAGAAATTTACAATTAATATACTTTAGTCAAGTGGTGAAGTAAATTGTAATTTAGTGCTTCATACAAGGTGTGTATCAGTACAAATCAAAGGTGGATCTAGAAGAAGTATTTCTTCATACTCAACAGCTACTCATGTGGGGTATATTTATATGAATGTGTAGAGTATATGTATATAGTGAGGAGGTAATTCACTTGTTTTCCTCTGACACATGATGAAGAGAGCTTACAAATTCTTTTATTGCTATTGGTCACTTAATAGATTATCTTTGTATTGCATTTGCAGGGTCTCTTTTTGTGGATCCTCTGGACTTTAGGCACTTAAAAGGTTTTCTCAGACATAAGAATGCTAGTATAAACTTTCACGTGACAGCTGAATCAATGGCTCAGTGTTGTGAGGATTGTACCCTTCCACCTGTGTAATCGTCTTGGATATTAATTTTTGGTATTCCTGTTGCATATCTATCTTTGGTGAGACTATTCAACTAGCTAAACCAAGAGGAAACCCCCCTTTCCTTCCTATACCAGTGGATAGGCAGCAAACTGGAACACTGTGAAAAATAACCAATAGTAAATTAGGAAGTGAATGTCAGTAAACCTGCTGTTAGGACTTTGTTTTTCTGTTCTTGTTGACTTTCTGTCCTGCAGATTGTAAGGTGAAAAGTAAGAAGTAATAAAATCTGTAGTTTATTAAGGGGAAAAAAAAGATGAAATTGGACAATATTTAGCTGCAAATATTCTTTGAAGCGTTACCTTTAGGCTAATTCTTTGAAATAATGCAGATGAAATTTAGTGGGAGAATTGTAATATAAAGCAGCTGCTGCCCCTTTTGACCTTTTTAAAATCTACAATTATTTTTAAGGTATTTGTGAGAGGGACAAAATAATCCTTTTAACTTGAAGGAGAGAGGGAGAGACATGATACATGTAAGGGATGTGAGAAAATTTAACAGAAAAACAAGCAAGTTTTCAGGGGATTCCACAAAAGCTGATTAAGGAGAGTTGTGAAGTGCTGAAGTCAACAAGATGTGGAGAAACTTGTTGCAAAAATAGTATCTGCTGATGTAAAACTGTTCTATCTATGATATACTGGTAATACAAGAACAAAAATATTCTTTTAAATTCCTCGTGTCTAAGGTGTCCACAGGCCTTGAAAGTGACATTTTGAGTGGGAGAGAAGCATTTAGCATGTTGTTCCTTTTTGACATATACTGTAAATATCTTGCATGTAGAAGTGATTTTAAAACTTAACCTGCTATCAATAATGTCTGTTAGTGATCCCAAGGCAGAGCATACAAAGGGCTGGACAGCATGTAAAATAAAAGTATCAGCTTATTTTTAAGTAGCTGTTTTCCTTGAAGTAAAAAACTGTTATCCTTTAAAACATTAAAATTGATCTACAGGCTAAAAAATCCCAGCTAATCTCCTCCTAATGCACAAGGATGTATTTGAAAGGTCAAGATAGTATTTACTAGTAGGATTAATTCATCAACTGTATATGAAGATGCCGTGCTCGTGATATCAGCAATAAAGATTAAATTTACAGAAAGATTAGAATTGGAACATTGTTAAATAGCTTTTTAATTTTCACTTGAAAAAGGGGTCTGTGTTTCAAATGGAAAAGTTTTAGTTTGTAGGTGATCAGATGAGTCTTAATCTCCTTTAGGGGTGGTTTTTCTGTTTCTAATGAAAATGTGAATTGTAAGTAATTGTAAGTGGAAGAGTCAGATACGACATTTTTCAGTAACTGATATTCTTGATGACTGTTGGTAGTTTCTGTTTGGCTGCATTTGTTAACTGTTTCATGTCTTGGTTTATAAACTCCTGTGTTTCTAGTTGCTTTTGTTCTAAGCTCTTCAAAAACGGGATGATTTTTATCCTGGGAGTTCTAACTTTATATGTGTTCCTGTATTATGTGGATCCAACGTGAGGGAAAAAGAATTTCAACTACTTCCCCTTAATTAAGGGCTACTTTGGAAAGCCTTTCCACTTTCAGTAAATGTCATTCTTTGTGTCTCTAACTTAGCACTGAATGGCCTCTAGTTGCTCTTCAAGTAAGAATATGTTCTCTCAGGTAGTAAATGCTGTTGAAGAATAGCTGTGATTTGGGAAGTAGCGTTAGTGGCGTTGGCTGTTTTACTCAACTTGCATCTTCTTGTTCTCCAGCCAAGTTCTAAAAGGTCCCGTCAAGCAAAGACCCACCCTCCCAGACAGAAGGGTTCTTTACCCATGCTTGTAAATTTTTGATGTTTGTATTTATTTATAAAAGAAAGATTTTGTTGTGAGAAATCCAAATGTGCTACTTTTGTTTTGAAGAGACAGGTAAAACTTTCAGAAAGCCATGTAACTTCAGCAGTGGTAACTTCTGAAGAGATTAAATTTCTGTCTGCAGCAGTTTCTCATGACGTGCTCTGGATGTTCAGGACTTGGTGTAGCCTCACTTCATGAGCTGTGCAATATGCCTCCTAGGGAGATACTACATAAATAATAATAGTTCTTTAGCTGATTAGTATCAGTGAGTTCTGTAGTGACAGACATGTTCTGGACCCTGATTTCTTGGGAGACTTTCAATGCTCATTGACAAGACCAGTATGGCAGTATAAGCTTCAGGTACTCTAACATCAGGATGCTGTTGCACGGTCATATTAGAGACTGACTCAAAACTGTCTCGTGTCACTTGGCATCTCTTAAAAATGCACTGGTGTGAGCATTGTCTCAGTTACTTCTTTGAGAGGATGACTTGCTGAAGGAAGGATGTTTTTATTTTCAAAGTATTTTCTAACTTAAAATAGGAAAACACCTAAGTAATACATATAAAAGAAACTCAAAACTTTCATAAAAATACTGTGTTTATCTAGTATGTTTTCAGTTTATTAGAGTTAGTTTAAAACTGTTTTTTCTTTGTTGATGGGGTTTCCATAAATTCCTATTTCATGGAAGCCATGCAGAACAGAGTAGGTTAATTTGCCCAGATTTTGAGGAAGCTATACCATAGACATTTATGGGTACACTGTATGTTTGGATAATTAACATGTTCATATCAGTTACTGGGAGAAATGAGCAGTATGCAAATCCTCTGTCAATAGATAACATGACTGACAAATAGGGAGAGCCAGTTAAATTAATGGAAGAAGCTAAAGCATATCGTCCATTTTATGTGAACATGTTTTTACCACCTGATTTCAGTTCTTCATTTTTCATTAATTAGTAGGGCCTGCAGTGGCCTGACACCGTCCCTTTCGTTTGATGTGCTGTGCTGGATGCAGGTGTGTGGATGCGGCGCTGCCTGCTGTGGTTCGCGTGAAGCGCTGGGCTTCACAGCTGCTGCCCCGTGTGCAGCTGCTGGCAGAGGCTATTTTGTAGTCCCCCAGCTAAGGCACTTTAAGGAACTTTGTGTTGTGGACTATTTGCACAACTTCCAGACAAATGCGGCCTTGTAAAGTTTTAGTGTGTGTTAGGTGCTTAGTATCGAACTGTTGCATTTAGCTGCCCTTGGGTTTGTTACTGCTTCTGGTTCTCTCCTTTTCTGATTTTTGTATTTCTTTTCTTGCTCTTCTTTAGTGTAACAGCATGCTTGCTCAAGGTAAAAGTTCAGAAATTACACTCATAAGAGTGCTATTATTTCAGATTCGCAAAGCAATGTGTATTTTACCTTTTAATTACCTTTTTAAATCTTAAAAGCATTTCTATTTTGTTCCTACAGAAATATCTGTTGTTTCACAGAGATGGGAAAGCTGCAAAATTCAGCATTAAAAGCACTTAAGTGTTTAAATCCTGGTAACTAAAGCACTAAAAAAGGCACTGTAAATATTTTGCTGCGTTTGGAGTGAAGAAATATGCTAGTTTGGTTCTACTGTGAAGAATGCTGTGTTAATGTAATTATTACATTTATTTCTTGTTGTGGAGCTCCATATGCTCCTGCCCTGTATAACTGAAACATCGGGAAAGGCAATTTCAGGAGCTGAAACCTCAAGAGGAAATTGGCTGTCCATGCCTTGCCCCTTCTTGCTTTCTTTTTCCTGACTCTTAAGTACAGCTGTCCAAGTCCTTATACTGTGTGTGCAGAACTGCTGCCTACATAGGGATTTAAGCCATGGTGGAGTAAGTTGGTAGGGTTATGACTGTGAGGAGGTTTTACAGAGACACCTGTAGTAGTTCCCTCTTGCAACTGTGCCGTTCCTCATCCCTCTGCCTGCTATTAGTGCCCTGTGGCAGAGGTGGCTGAACCAGACATGTCTGCATTTTGCAGGGCTCGACAGTGCTGTAATGTATGAACAGGAATGGACTGCAGTGACAGTGGCTCAGGAGCAAACATTCAGCTTTGCTTATGGCAGAGGGAGGAAGGCAGGAATTCACCTCTGGGCACAGGGCGAGCACGTACACAAGGATCTTCAGCTGCTGTGTGAGTTTAGTGGTAATCTGCATCTGAGAATATTTTCTGCCCTAGTACTACTGTGCTCATGAGGCTTAACAGATTGCGGCTTCTGTGCTGAGTTTATCCCTATAGGTAAATTTTTTCTTTAACTTTTTCTTCTTTAAAGTTTCCCCAGATGAATCATAAATTCTCAGTGGGTTGTTGTTTTTTCCCCGGTGCTCTCTATAGGGATAGAATAACTGATCCTTGCATAATGCAAATATGATGTTTCCTGTAAAAGTGGCACAGACATCCAGCAGCTTGAGAAGAACAACAAAAATAGAAACATAACTGATTTGTAGCAGTTGTCTTGAGGCCTTGTAGGGTAACAGAGTTAAGCCTTTCCTTACTCTATCCATTTAAACGCCCAGCAACTAAGCAGGGATTTTCTGTGTAGCTCTGTAGTAGCTCTGTAACTGTTTCCAGGTTCTGTTTAAAAGGCTGGTGAAAACCAAGGGCTGGTTTCCCAAACCCACACGTTGGTGTGTTAGTGCTGAAGCACAGTGAGGAGGCTGACACGGTACAGAATTGGACCTTTAAGCTGTTATTTCAGATTGTCTGACATAGAACCGTCCTAGTTGGGCTTTATACCTTTATTTGCAGTCATTGAAGATTGAAATTTAGCATCTGAGAAGGGTATAAATCACTGTGTTTTCTAGAATTTTAATTATAGATCTGCTTGTGACAATTGAGAAACTTGGATTTGTCAGACCTATGAGATATGGTAGCAGCTTTAGGCTTGTGTATCACTTTAACTGTCTCATTTCCTCTTCGAGGGAGATTGGTTAACTATTGTCTCAGAACTGCCTATTGGAATTTTTGAAATGTTTCACCTTTTTATTACTGATTTGTTTCCTTGTAGTCTTACAATGTTTGCTGATGTAGAAAGCCAGATTTTCAGGAAGGGACAGATATCTGTTTAGTATAGACTCTTGCAAAATTTGTAAGGCTGTTGTTAAACTATATTGAAAATTATTTGATTTTCAGGATTTAGTTACTCTTTTTTGAAGGTTGTGGGGGATTCTTTTTTTTTTTTATTTTATGGCAGACTTACTATTCAATCTAGATATTGTCCACTGAATGAAAAGTTAAATATTAACTGTAGCCTCTTTGATCTTACTCAAAAGACTGTGTTCTGCAAGAAAGCTGTGCATCTTCTGTGTACTTCCAAAACTAGCTGGAAAGTTCATCATTTACTTTAAATGGGAAATATTATTTGTAGTTCTTTGTGTGAATGCATTTTCTGTCAGTCTGTATCATCCTGAAGATGAATGTAGTAGGTCTGAAAACTGTAGAGAAACTTCTGGAAGCAAGAGTAGCTGCATGGTTTTTGTGCCTTTAGCTGTGTTTTTTAAATTGAGTGTTAAATTGAGTGTTAATGCCTGAATGATTTGTTCAAAATAATCTAAATTATTTTGTAGAGGGATAAGTAGAAAAGTCATATTCTGTTATCTCGGCCATCCCAGTAGAAAAAAGTAAGAGCTGCACTGGGGTTTTGAGGGAGGGAGGTAGTGTGTTATGAATATGCTCCTAGAGAAATGAAACTATTGTAGAAGTGGGGAATAACACTTCAAATGAAGAGGGGGGAAAAAAAGGAAATGAAGCTAAAAATCTGTAATACTCCCTGTGAAACACAAATTAGTGACTTATAAAGTGTTATTTCTTTGTCATTTAAAAGCAAACTTTTTGAAGTTAAATATTGCTCTTTTAAGATAATATATACAGCAATATTGTCAGTCATTAAAGCCCCCTTACCTTTTCAGTCTGTAGAGGTGAAGCAAAAACAACATTGTGTGAACCATATTAATTTTTTTTTGGTCTTGCATATCCGTGTTTGCCACAGGCCAGATTTCTGGCAGTTACTGAAGCAGCAGTTATCATTCATATGGCACTTACTTTATGTACATTGTTCAAAATAGTTGCCAGCAATGTCTCTGGGCAGCTCCTAGAAAATGGCATGATGTTACTTGAATTGAAGCAAAGCTGTGCAAATAGCCTTTGCATACACATTTGTGGTAAATGTATTGATCCTACTATGGATAACGATCCTTTTAGAAATGTTTTTATTAAATACCTAGTTCTAAAAATAAAGAAAAGTTCTGTTATCTGTACTATCTACAGTGTGGTAGGTTTTGATCTCTTACATTGCTTGGGTCCTCAAGCTATTAAAAAGCTCAAGGCAAATCTTACCTGTCGTGTGACTGGGCTTATTGTACCTGTACTGAATATTCCATCTCCACACACTCAACAAGAGGTGTGTGTTAAAGTGCTGAATGGACTTTGCTTGTACAGGTCAAGTGTGCTATGGATGAATGATACCACAGATGGACAGTCTAATACTTCCTGGAGCAGCTGGGCTTACGGCGCGTGAATCTTGTAATGCATCGGTCTATTTGCGGCCTGGAGTCTGCTGACTTAGGTCACTGAAGCAGCTTGAGCAATTTGCTTCTAGCCATCCTCTTTACTAAGAGTTTTTCATATCTGAGCAGAAAGCATGGTGTGGACTGGGCACCACCTGGATTAATCATTTTAGTAGAGTACAAACAGCTTGCGTCTGCAGATTGAGCACTTCTGCTTTACTGTACCTACAGTCCAATTCTTGTGTTCTTTCAAGAGCTTACTGATACCAGTGTGCTTATTCATGCATACTTCACCTTGACTCTTGAGAATGTATCGAAGATAGACTTTATAGTCGTCTGTTCCCTTTAGAAGTAAAATTGATCCAGAATCAAAAGGTATGCAGATACTGGGATCAGAATATAAACTGTGTATTTATTGGAATAGTATAATGTTCAGCCTAATAATAAAAATGTGCACAAATCCTCAATTTCATATTTCCTTTTTGGATTTTTTATTGCATGAACCAGCTCCAGATCAAAGCTATTTGCTTATATTTAAATGCATGTGCTTTATTTTTCATTTTATCTACAACAGTAAAATATTACTCTTATGGAAGACTTCTCTTATAAGTACTCAAAGTGATAGGTATTTTTAGTGGTCATACTTGTTGCTCTCAGTCTTAGACACAGTGTACTTTCCAGAAGACTGTTTCATTTTCCTCTCTGGGAATGAGGAACTGGAAAAAATCCGTACTGTAAATGACAATTTTCCAATGCAGTTCTAGAAATACAAGATGGTGATATCCTGTAACTCTGCACGATGAGTTTTGTTGGATTCATCTCAATGAATTAGCCTTGTCTGTGCTTGTCCAGGGTTCAGAGGCTTGTGATCCATAGCTTTTCTTTCCTGCTTCTACTGTTCTTGTTTGGATTAAAAATAAAAGGTTACATTTTAAACTTTGTGGTTTATACCAAAATCTTCTGTTTATTCTAATATTTGGTAGGTTGTTTCATTAACTCATTTCAAAGGAAAACCAAAACCCAGAAAGTCTGATATGGCGGTAATTGTTATCCATACACCTTTGGTTATACAAGCAGTTAAATTGAGCTGTGAAGAAGAAATGTTATAAAGCTTGTGCACAGTTGTACAATAAGATAACTCTTATGACACAGATGCTTGTATGATAGGTCTAAGATACTGACAGACCCATTACTGCACTTGTTAAATGGACTTGGACTGATAATTTGCCTTCTCCTTTCTTGGAGGAAGGGGGGGGGGCGGCTGTGAAAATATTTGGTGTAAACCATTTTTAAATCTAATGAATTAGTGATATTCATTTAATCAAAGCTGCTGTGTCTGTGCAAGTACATATGAGAGCAGACAGATTCATGTAGTATTAAAAGAACATTTTTCTTTTCAAAATATTTTTGTTCCTAATATTATATATTCTTAGTCTTCAATGCGTCTACTGAAATCTTTAGAAGGAAAAGCTTGTAGTCTTGGTACATACAGTTCTCCTTTCTTAGAAATTGTTAATGGTCTCATATTTTCTATTAATCATTTGAAAGTAATTGCTAGTATCCTTGAGGAAACCCAATTGATGGTAATCATTAGTTGATACTACGAATAAATAACAGTGCTACAAGATCTCAGATGCCATGGTGAAAGGCCATGTAACTTGCTTGGCCGAACACCTCAATGTCATAAATAAATGCAAATTTTGAAAAAGATTTCCTAATAATCATTTAATTTTGAAACACTACTTTACAGAAATACTGACAACTTCTCTGTTTGTTGAAAGTCTTCTTAAGAGGACTCCAGAAGGTGGAACATGGAGATTAGTATTTCTGTAGGTTTTAGTATATCTCCTGGAGTTTCTGGGATGATTGTTTTTTAATAAGTTGCTGGCACTAATAACTTAAATAATAAAAACTGAGGGGGTGGGGGGGAAGGGCAATTACAAAGAACCCAAAGTGTATTTTTAAAAGTCATTATTTTTAAGGTGCTGAGAGCGTTGGCTCACGATTTTGGAATGCACACTGTTAACAGCGATTCCTTTGAAGAAGTCTCTGTAGCCCAGTGTTAAAGGCAGTCAGAGACCAACCATAATTAATACAGTCTTTCAAATTAGTGGTGAAATTCATCAGCCGGTTCCAAAATCTGACCTTTATATCCTACTCATAACAAAATACAACCTCTGTTATATCTTATTTAGTAAGAGGAAAAAGGAATGCTTGAAGTGTAACTTTGAGAGTATTCATAAAAGGAGTGATGAAAAGGAATATGAGGTAATAGTACCTACTACATAGGCAGTACTACCTAAAATAGGCTTATGAAAGAAAGTTTGATTCAAAGTCCCAGAGAGTTACTCCGTGAATGCATGTTCTGTACCCTGTTTGGGAAGAAAAAAGTACTATAGGGGGCAATTCAGTATCTTATTATAGAAAAATATTTTTTGCATGGGGAAACTTGGATGTTTTTTAATCTGTGAAAACTGAATGATATTACCAGTCTCTCTCTTAGTAAAACTTCATCTCCTGAGCGACAGCAGCTGGTGCTTGAACCAGCCTAATGCCGTGACAGGCTTGTCCCACACTTTCTCCAGTGTCTTTCTGCTGCTGTGTTAGACCTGTCACATAGAACCACTTTAGTTTTACGTCAACTAGTTTATGTCACCTCTCTGTTAGTGATAATTATTTTGGTTTTTTGGGGTGGGGAATATAGATGACAAAAGCCCCAAACAAAACCAACACCACAAATAAACTCCAAACCTTAAAAGTATTTGATGTACACTGATCTTAAATCTTTCCTACAACGTCAGATAATTCTAATTTATCTGAGGACACAGGTATTTCCCCCTCATGGCTTGTTTACTCCTAGTACCATATAGGCAGCAATTTTGAAACTGTGGATTTTTAAAACATCACTTTAAAGCAGATTTAGTTAATCAGTCTACCTTGGATCCACATGATTTTTTGGTTCATCTGTATGGTGTGGGTCAAGTTATAATTTAAGTAGACCTAATTAAACTGCTGTTGGCAGCCAGTGCTACAATAATCTCAGCATCCAGTTCTCTCAGTTTCTGTTACTTGCCCCAAGGGTAGCGTTACACATGTAATTTGGGGGCAGTTATGGAAAGAAGCATTACTTTCTCCATATCATTTCTTCCTGTCAGTATGTAGAAATCTTTCTGAAATTTTTGAATTATCCAATAAAATTTTGAGACACTTTCAGATGTGTTTTTGATCTGTGTAAAGATGACACGTCAAGCTGACAGAGCCACCACTTTTTGGTTGTATCTGGTAGTGTGGACAAGGTGAAGGAGGTTTATCTCAAACTGCTTTACCCAGTGCTGGAGTGGGAAAAGGCTATTGGTAGAGTATCTTGCTTTATCCCAAAAGAATGGCATTAAAGCCTTAGTGCTACCCAAGGCGCTGTTAGATTGCATCCCTAGGAATCCAGAACTGTCACTTCTAAGAGACTTTCCATTGTCGTGTTTGAGATGATACTGGACAGAGTAAACTATCAGAAGTACCAAAATTGTGTCGAGTCCTTTAGAAGACACTAAGAAAAAACGTCAAACCAAACAAACCCCAAATAGCTCAAATCCTTTAAAAGACAGTAAGGAAAAAACACCACCACCCAAACTTCAAAAACCTAGTGGAATCATAAAAGGGTTTGGGTTGGAACGGGGCTTAAAGCTAGTCTAGTTCCAGCCTCCTGCACTAGCAGGGACACCTTCAGTACACCAGGTTGCTCAGAGCTTCATCTAGCCTGGCCTTGAGCACGTCTGGGGATGGGACATCCAGAACTGCTACTGGCCGTAGGTGTCGGACCTCAGTTGGCTGCAGTTCTCTTGCAGGCATCCACCCTGGCAATACTTATGACCTTCCTGCCCTCCACTGTGATTCTGCTTTTCACATTTGTGATCTTCCGTCCCCCCCCTCCTTTTGATTTTGCTGATCTTTTAACGTAGAAGGCTTGTTTGGCTTTTGGCACTGTGCGGAGCAACGCCGGACAGTTTGTTTAATTCATCACGATTTTAACAGATCGGTTGGAAGTTTATTTAAAACTCGGTAAAGCACAAACAGCCTTTTATAGCCCCTTTTGGCTGTAGTTGCCGGGAGTCGCTTCGTTCGGCTGCCAAGGGCTGGGTAGCTCCGTCGCTGTGCCCGTGTGGGCTGGCAGCATCCCTCGGGAGGAGCGTGGGTACAGCCGGAGGCGGGAACACGCGCAGCCCCCGCGGCGCGCCGGGGGGGCCCTGCGGCGGAGCGGCCC
>WEIT01011026.1:26423-45665 GCA_013389985.1 Dryoscopus gambensis
GGGGGGGGGGGGGCGCATTATTTTTTTGTCTCAGTCCTATTATTGTGCCTACAAAAACGGCCCACTTTGATCTTCTAAATGCCCTGAAATGAGAGTTTCTAGGAGGTTTCCTTGTCTGAATTGAACCAGTGAAGCAAGGATGCTGCTCTTGGTTCAGACAACCCGTCTGTCCTCACATCACCCCTTCACACATGCTTCAATGCAGGGTCTCGGGCTGGGAGCTGCCTCGCACTGTGTAGAAGGCTTTGCTAACGTAAGCACAGCAACTTCATGACAGGACGCCAGGAGGTGATAAAGATGACGTAACTGAACGTCAGCTGAGTATTTCTTATGTCTTAAGTTTCTTATATTTATAAAAATGAAAAAAGTTAAAATCTGGAGGTAACTGGTATCTTAGTGTTATGGTTCATTAATTGCTGCTTGAGATATACTGGGACGCAGTTTCCACTCACCATCCACTTCATCAAAATACCTCCATTAGGATTTTTACCCCAGTACAGTAGTGTATATTCACCTGTCTGACTTGTTTGAAGTAATTAGTAGCAAGTTCTTTATTGTACAGTGTATTAATCAGTGCTAGGAGAGTATGCAGATAATTAATTTGTCCTAATAGCTCATTCAGACCTGATTTGCTTTTTGTATTAAGTGCTGTAATTCATGTTTTGGACTGAATAACTTCTAGGCTATTGTCTTATAAGTTAAAGCGGTGCATGTTTCAGAGCAGGTATGCTTATAGGTTTTGCTTTTTAGTTTGTTTAATATGTGTTTTGCAGATTAACAGTACCTGTTCCAAATTATACCTTGTAATTGTACTTGGTAGTTATTAACATTCTTGCTGCAATAGAGATAACCAGAAGGATTTTTCTAGTATTTTATAGTGGAAGTTGAGGCTGCTGTATGAAAATGATTAAAAATCCTTAATGTTGATTCACGTATATTGTTTCCAAACTAAAGAAAATCATAGGATACAATCAGTTAAAATAAATTCAGTCTGCAGCTAGATGTATAATTGTATAGATAAGGAGATAAATTGCAGCTTCTAGACTAGATAATTGTTAGCTGTAACAAGATAGAGTAATAATAATAATAAGATAGAGAGTAATAGTAATAAAAAGGGTGTCTGAGAAGAGGTTATATATGTTGCTATGTTTTCTCCTTTATGCCCTCTGTTATGTAAGCGCAAGGGAGTGAGATCTTCCTGACTCCTTCATCAGGAAGTGGCACTTGGATCATCTACCAACAAACCAATTTTCTGTGTGCTCCAGTGAGATAGCTGGGGTTTATTTCACTTTTCCAGGACCGTGACTCCATTTGTGACAATGGTTGTGATTCCAGCATAGCTGCACGTCTACTCTGTGAGCGTGCGAGAGTCGCATTCTGCTGGCGCGCTGTGCAGACTGGCCGGGAGCAGAGCCCTCTGTGCAGCCTGCACCGGCTCCAAGGATTGTGATTCACAGGCGCACCTTAGTGACTTAAGCGGAAGTGGGCAAGCCGTTTGCTGTGTTCCTAAAACATTTTCTAATTGAGTGATGCAGTATGTGCAGAGCAAGGAATTACACAATATTTATGTTGAGGATGTGTTTGGAAATTCAGTAAACATTCATATTCTAAGAAATTACTTGAGAGAAGTTTTTGCTGTGTTTTCATAAAGTTTTTACGTGCAAATGCTACTTGTTATTGTTTATATCATAACTTAAAATTTTTATATGCTGAAAGATGTCAGAAAAGGAGTGGGTATGCTTGCATGCATTTCCCTGTACATTAAAATAAGCATCTGCAGAGAGTGTTTAAGTGCTTAGCAGAAAGGCAGCAAAGCTCCATGGGTCTGGTTAAGGGCTTGCTTAGCTGGCATAATGTTGCAGTGCTGGCTAAGGTTTTATTGTAGTTGATCTTTTTTCTTTCAGTGACAACAATGAAGTGACATTCATACGGCCTAGTTTCAGAATGCTGTCTCTGTGCCAACAATTTTAGGCATTACTTCTTTTTAAATGGAGTCGGGAATGTTCTTCTAATCCAGCAGTGAAGTGAGGATGTTCCTGCATAAGGACTATTTGCTTACTGAGGTTGTGAATGTAATGGGGGCTTTATACTGGCTTGTCCTCAGGTTACTTGGTTCCATAGTATTTGAGGAATCTTAGTGATGATGATGTATCCCAGTGTTCTTGGATTCTGTTGTTTAGCCCATTGCAGTTTCAGTATGTGGTCTGTCTAACCATTCTGCTAAGTTTCTAAATTGTAGGAAAAATAGTAGTTTTGATTGTTATTTATGTTGCTTGGTGTAAGAAAGCTCTTATATTTTGTCCACAAAAACCTTCATTTAAGGTTAAGAAGGTCTGGATGCTGTGAGAATTACATTTAGATGCAGTATGTGGGTTAGTAATGCAAAATGTGATGCTGCTTACAGTGAAAAGCATTAAGTAATAAATACCTTTCTGTAAGACGTGACACAAGTTTTAGTGAAAACTAGGCATCTTTTTCTGGGGCTTACAGGCTGGACAGGAACAATGGCTTTCCATTAAACACAAGTACAATCCATTACCGGTTTATTAAAAGCTTTTCTGTGTTTCCGAGATATACTGTATTAATAGTCATGTCTTGTTTGGAAATTAAGAATTATTTTTGGACTTTTTTTTTTAATAGGATGTATAGTCTTTCTAAAGCCTATCACACAGCTTTCTGTTGCTGCGCTGCAGTTGTGCTGTGTCTATCTGGTAGACAGAAGGGACTAAACAGAAGGGTACTCCTGTGTGTGGGTGCTTCTCTGTCCTTGAATTCATCCCTATCTTCTTCTGGTAAATCAGTTTTGGAGGTGCTTTGTGAGATTTTTCATGCCACCTTGCTCAGCTTGATTCAGAAGTCATGCGTATGTATCAAGAACTTACGCTGCTTAAGAGAGCAGGGCTGCACTTTAACAATGTGCCTGCCGAAGCTACATTGAGGTCTTGCCCTTGGCCTCTTTTTGATAAGGGTTTGTAACAGTGATTTTCAAAGTTACTTAGACTTGTGAGCCTGGAAACAAAGTCCTGCCGGGAAAGCGAGGTGTATCTGCCTGTACAGCAGTTGGTTTGGAAACTGCGTTGTAAAATCAGAAAGAGATGGAGCAACTTTAAAAGCAAGTGAATTATTGGAGCTATGGCTGCCAGGTGCTGACAAGCACATGAAAACTGGGGAGCTGCTTGGCAGATACTTTTGGATCATTCTTTCTGTGAATGAAAAAAAGCACTTGAAGTTTGCCTTTTAAGATTCGCTTACCTTCCCATAGGATTAGTTTGACTGAAGATTACTTCCTCCTTTGCCAACCAAAAATGAACTCTTGACTCTCAGGAGAGGTTCTGCTCTGCTAATACAGTATTTAACAAAGTGGATGTAATGGATTCATTTTTTATCCTGTGACTTTTTGTTTGAGGACAGCACTGAAGCTGTAATTTAAATAAGAAAGGTCATGTTACAGTGGCATGATAGGAATGTATGTGAAAAAGGACCATAGGAAGAATTCTGGGAAAACAAACATTTTCTTGACAGTCTTGTTCTTTAGGAGAAGATGGGTGAGGTGGAGTATATGTGAAGGTGTGCATGGCTTTTTAGTAAAATCACGGATTTGCTGCTTGTGTGGCAACTTGCTAGTGGATTATACTTTTAAAGAGTGATAAAAGCAGAAGCTTTTAACATATTAGGAATCATTATTGTATGATAAATTTCAGCTTGTTTTCCCATTAACTGTTAAACTGCAAAGAAAAATAAAACCTGAGGAAAAAATTGGTCTGAGACGTTACATGATTGCTTCTCCTCCAGACTGTCCTTTGGGCTAAGAGTTATTAGTGGCACTGTGGTGCTCTGGGGAATTTTCATACAGCTTTTATATTCCAGTGGAAAAATCAGTATTACTTCACAATTTAGAGAAATCCTATTATCATGAGATACTATTTTTGTTGCCTCTAAAACAGTAATAGTTACTAAATAAGTACAATATTAAGTAGGATGTTAACTTTATTTCTCTAGTGTTAAGCATCCCAAACAATAATATGCTCAGTCTTTTTTGTAGGAAACTTTTTCTGTATTGTAACCTTGACTTCAAAGGATCATGCCAGTTAGTTGTGTTGCCTTGTATGCTGAAACCTGATTGGCTCTTTCTAGAGAAAGTAACAAATTTTTTTATGATTATATCTTCCAAAGCTGTTTTGACATATTGAAAAGTTAATTTTTTAAATGAAAAATGAATCTAAATGTGTTAAGTTTTCAAAAAGCTACTAAATACCTCTTTCTTGGAAAAAAAAGCATCTAAGTGTACTTTGTGTTAGTAAATGTGGTTACAGGTCCCTGTACTGGTCAAGCAGCAAATTTTTTTCCTGTAGAAGGGACATATGATACTTTTCCGTAGTCTCTCAGTTGTCATGGGAAAAGCAAGTTTCTGTCACTAGTTAATTGCCCAATACAATGTGCTTGTATCAGTGTATTGATGTATTGTGGACTATAACCTCCATGTTTGGCTCTGCTTATGAACTTATGTGGCCTCTGATGATGGCCTCTTGTGCAGTACATCTTGAGTCACATAATGAGTCATTGCATTTCCTGATATATGGTGTGTTGGCATATATTCCATTAAATGAGGTGCTAGTAACGTTCTGTGTAGTAAAATTTGGTATGTAAAGAGAAGATTGGGTGGGTTTTTTTCCCCGTCTTTCTTTGTTCCTGGGTAAGTTTGGAATAACATGGTCTGTAAGTGGATGTAGGCTGGAAGAAGATAGCAAGGCTGTAAGGATAACATACTAACTAGTCAAAGCTAAGTACCTTCGTGAAGCCCAAGAATACCCAGCATACATAAGTGAATGATCTCAAGGGAAGGAGGGTGGATGTTGACGCTTGTGTAAAAGAATGTCCGAGATCATCTGCCTAGTGCTGAGAGGCCGACTGCCTCTCTTGGTGGGCAGGTCTGTCTCAGCTTAGCTGGATCATTGAGTCTTGCTCTCCTGTCTTTTGGATAGAAGCCTTTTTATATTTGCTCATTTTTCTTCTGTATGACTGAAGATGTGGGGGGGTTGGGTGTTTTGAGGTGGTCTAGCTTCCATTATTTCTAAGCATTCATACCTACATGTATACTTTCTGCTTGCCATACCTGTTTGTCAGCAGTCTGTACTGTAACACCTTCCATGTAAACTGCGCATTAGAGTGTGGATGCTCGTTAGGGAAGTGTATGCATCCAGATTTTTACCAGTCATAATTAGCTACAGTTATATGATGTTTTGGGCCTTACTTTGGACTTCTCTGCATGTAAAGATAGAAAATATTGAACTGTTACTTAAAACAAAAATTTTTTTGAGTACTGTTTTATGTGAAGTTCTTTGTATTTTTTAAATAAAATGCTAGTGTTCTAGGAAATACATTATATGTTGGGATATACATTATTTATCTTCATCATGCATAGGTATGCTAGACTGAGCTTCCCTTTGGGACATTCTTTCTATGGAAGTAATAGACCTTTTGCTAAACCCATAACTAGGTTCTGTAATGATTCAAATTACAGAAGAGAATGCTGTTGAAAGGAGAAAGTGCACCAAATGCAAACCACTCTGTCAGCTACTGTTGCTGGAATAAACTGCATGCTCTGCATGGACTTCAGGAAAGCTCCAGATAAACCAATTGCAACAAGCCATACCAAATACCCCATTTCTGATGACCTTTTTTTTTTTTTTTTTTACACTCTAGCTCTGGTGCTTTTGTATTTGAAGGGGAAATGTTTAGACATTAGGGGTTTAATAGCATTTAAGAGATAACTGACACAACAACATTTATTTATTTAGAAAGGTGATTGCCAACTTTTGTTTGCTATATTATATCCTGTGTACATGTAGTTAGAGGTGTTCCCCTCTACAGAAATAATTATTCTTTCTCATTCCTATACAAACAGTAATGATGCAGTCAAAGGGAGCTGTTTGGTACAGTGCAAAGTTCTGTTAGGTACACTGCAAAATAAAGGGTCAATTTAAACTTAAAGAGGAAAAGGCCATTCTAAATCAGAAAGAACACTTGGAACCTAAAAGAAACTGGGCCATGCTGCTGTAAATAAAAATTAAGTTTTTGAACTCTTTAACATTCCCAGTTGCCTGTGTGAATGTCACAAGCAAAGATTTATATTAATAAGTCTGGTGGAAACTATATTTTGTGAGGGATTTCAGGGGAGTTAAATGAAACATGATTTGTATGATAGACTACCAAGCTGCAATAACAGAAGATGAATTATTGGAAAATTAAGGTACAGAAAGAAATAAACTTTTTATCATTGAGTTTTCGTTGATAATTCTCATTAGACAAATCCAGGAGTCTGTTACAGACTGATATGGAAGTACTTAAAATACAGTAATTGTCAAAAAGCTAGATGGGAAAAATGTTTCAATACAGTTATAGAATTACATGGTTTATGATTCTTTAATTAATTTTCATAAAGTTTAAACTTGATGCCTTAAGTAGGCATAGTTAGAAAAAACAAGAAAAGCACTGTGTGTGGGACAGATTTTACTCAGTTCAGAACAAATTCTACTAATGAATATATATGTATATCTTTAATGCTTTCAAAGTAGTAGTGGAAAACAAGACACATAAAACATTTTCCTCATACTTTGCCTTTTCTCATTCTTCTCCTAAGAATCAAGAATTTGAAAATCCAAAGGAAAGAGTACTTTTTGTCAGATATATGTAGCCTCAGAAACGGACTGCTAAGAGTTTAAAAAAACAACCATTTCAATCTTCAAAAATAAAAATTTTAATTTAAAACAATAATATTTCTAGGTTTCTTGCTCAAGAATTCGTTTAAGTTCTAGAAGCAATTAATTTTGTAAAGAGATCTTAGGAAAGCACAGCATGGGAGGTATAAATAACTCCTATGCTTCTGCCAATCAGGCACAGCTGGCATGTGATTTGGGGATATTTTCAACTTTATTTTTTGAAATTTTTTTTCAGGCAACTGGTACAGACAAGAATGGTGGTCTAGAAAGATGTATGAATGCCTTAAGCACTTGCAAATCCATGCTAAGTAATTAATGGCTATTTGAAAGAATTGTTACATTCACAGCGCTATCAGATGTGGGGGGTTGTTCATTTTCTTCCTTTTGCTTCTTTTATTCGTCATCCCTGTGCGCTTCCTTTGTTCATGGTGTGGAACTAGAACTGAAGATGTTCAGGTTAGGAACAGTGATGTTTGTGAGGGTGCCAGGGTCAGTGGTCAGTAACAACTCAGCAGCTCTTAATGTAGCCCATGTTCGGCTTAGAAAATCGCATGTCTGACATCTCAGTGGAACCTGCCTCTTTTTTCTCTCCAACATCTTGCTTTGTGCTGGCTGTCAGCAGGACATAGCAGCTGGGCCAAGTATCACCAGATTTTTACTGTTCTTTCAGCTATAAATGAGGTCTTGTCCTGAAAAAGAGAGGCTGGCAACTGGCACTTCATTTTTATGACAGCAAAGTGAAGAAAGAAGGAAGCTAACTCAGGTGTACTGAGGTTTGGCTGAGAAGTTCAAAGTATTTTTGATAGCTGTTTGAACACTGTGTCCAGAAACCCATGACAGACTAAGCTGGGGATATTAAGGTGGAACCATACATTGTTGTGCTTATAGGGGTATTTTCATCTTTGACCCTCTCTCTTTTCAGAAAGTAACTGGGTAGGAAAAAAGGAAGGAGGAACCCGGAACCTAGAAATAACGTAGCAGAAGAGTATGAATGGGAAAGATTTTGCAGTTTTTTTCTTTTACATTTTTTTTCTTCTTAAATAATGATTTTAAAAACTCCAAAAGAGTACTTCAAGTTACAGTTTTTCTTCCATAGGAAAAATAAAAGATTTATCACTGATTCTGAAAGAACTACCTTAAGAAAACTAGGGGCAAACCCAGGTTTCACAAATATGGCAAAAGGCAACCAAAAGGAAAGTGATTTCACTGTTAAAAGTTTTCCTAGTATCTATTACTGTAGTATTGTTCACAGGTTTATTTCAATAATTTGTACTTATGTATTTAATTTGTAGCTAATGCTTATCTTTTATGGGCACATTATCCCTAAAGACATTACTGTAACTGGGAAACTGGGGTGCTCATCTCAGAGAAGACAAGGGAAACAAAAATGTGTTTAATCAAACAGGGGAGAGGATGGCAGGACAGAGCCAGGGTTGTCTTTAGGGAGAGCCTCAGGCATTGGTTCTACATTATTTGAAGCAAACTGTAGGATTTCACTATCTAAAATGTGGTAAAAGATGTGAATTATGCTACCACTGAGCACGAAAGCTTTTTGAAGCATATTGAGCTGAAGTTCAGCATCACTAAAATTCAATCTTGCTGTGCCAAACTGGTGTCTTTCCGTAGTTGCAAGTTCTTAAAATTAAAAAAAATGGTATGCACAGCACTTCTTAATCTGAAAACCTGAAGTGAGGAAGTACTGTGTCCTTGGTTAACTTTATTTAGATACTGTTTTTTCAACATATATTCTTGCACATTTGTAGTTTTTTCTCAAGCTTTTGTATCTCTTCTCTGCTTGCTTGCTTCTACTGAGACCTTCTACCTACCTAATGGTGCTGAGAAAAATGATGTTGAGTCCTTGAGAATTGTTTGCAGTTGTAAGACTGAGCTTGCTAAGACTGACTGCCAGAAAGTGATTGTGAATATTGGATAGCTTCAGATATTTTGGGGACTGAGAGAGGTGACAAAGACCCATGAGGTGCAGCTGTGCCATCCTAACATGATTAAAACATCTTGGTGTTTTATGGTGGTGTTAATATGTGACCACACAAACTTAAAAACCACATCCTGAGGGAAAAAGATGAGCGATGAGCTGTGGATGTGAAACTCACATTTCCAGGTCACTGGCCAAGAGTGTAGCTTGGCAGAGGCCAGAGCTTGTTACCGTTTCGTGGTTTGCATTTGGTCTCCTTCCAAATATCAGGACTGGAGCGCTCTCTGCTTTGAGGCCCTAACCCCCAACTGAGCTGCACAGTCCCACCATGGCCAAACTGCACCTCTGCTTCTGTTCCCTCCAGAAGTTGTTCAGTTGTTCATCTTACCTGTGTTTTATCATTGTAGAGTGATTATTAACATACATACAGAATTTGCCTGTGTAACCTCGATATACTGAGGGAGCTTGAGGTCCAAAGCCTTGACTAGAGAGCCTCAGATTTCCAGGGTTAAGTGGGAATAACTGGGCAATACATAATACCAGTTCTGTTAATAGTATGCCTGAGCAAGAATGAAGTGAGTATTGCTCCATTTTAAAAATAATGCTGCCAATATACTTATATATTGCAGCTTGGGAGATGGCAGCATCCCTCTGTGTAGCTACCTGTCTGTGCTAATTCTGGTCAGAAACCTAAGTGACCTTATTTTTTTTTTCGACATGTACCAGTAGTAAGAAGCCCTACAGATTATCAGACCATTATTTATTTTGTGATATTCTCTACTAGGAAATTTCACCCTCTCTTCCTAAAGAGGGATGAACATTGGAGAATTTTCAAAGCAGAATCTTAATAGTTTCTTATATTTTTTTTCTGTATATTTTTCATTCTTATATTTATGGTGGACTGTGTAGTCTTCTAAGTATCATGCAAGTACTGCTGTCATTAATGGCCAGCCATAGTTGGTGTCAGCACATGCAGGTAAATCCTCAGTTACTTTTCAAGCCTCGAAAGCTGGTAGTATTTGAATGACTGCAGTTCTGAATGTAGCTATGTCAGTTGTCTCACCTCCTTACAGGCTGATCTCTTTAAAATATGGTTTTATGTGTAAACATGTTTTTATCCCTGTCCATCAGCATGGAAGAGTTCAGAATAGATTTTACGATACTTCATTTTGTAGGCCAGCATTTCTGTTACTTTGCTGATAGACTGTGCATGAGTTCCATGTCTTCCTACAAAAATACGAAACCTACTGTTTAACTTTTACCAGAAAATAGTGTAGGAAATGCTATTGCAACATTGTATAAACCATGTAGCAGATGTAAATGCAAGACCTTATAAGTGGGAAAGCAGATGTTATTTAAAATATGACCTGAGGGGAGCAAAGTATGTGTGTCCAAGAGGTCCACCCAGCAGCCAGGCGCTAGGGTGGGGGTGCTCAAGGTGTCTGTCTAGCAAAAAGGCACCACAATGCTTGTGTCAAGCTATTACATCTGTAATCTATTGTCATGGTATGGGAGCCACGAATGCCAGGTGTAACATTCTTCACATGTCCTGGGCGCCTTTTCAGTCGGCAACAGATTTTGGAGCTGTTTTTAGGACTTGTCACTGTTCAGTGTGCCCATCCTGTCCCACTTCAGTGGGTCATTACATGGTTCTTTGTCTCCAGATCTGGATGTGTTGTGAAACTGCAGGGGGGTCTCCGTACCTGCTCAGCCATGTGTTGTTCATGCAGGCCATGCTGAGAGCCCCACTTTCCCTGGTGCCTCCACGGCCAGAAATTCCCATTCCTACCAGTCTGAGCCTCTCAGTTACGGTTCTCTGCAATGGTTTTTAGAGCTTATAAGAATGTATTGAAACCGGATAAAGGTTCCTACTGTGGAAGTTCCTACTTTTTGAAGTAAATTAGAATCAGATAAAAAGTTAAAATGAAATTTGAGGAAAGTAGGAGAAAAAAAGGTTTTTCTTTTTCCTTATAATACCAATACACCCAGCTCAAATCTTTTAAATGACCAATTTAGCCATGTCTTTTGGAGTTCCATGGACAAGCATATGACAACCTATTTTTATTTCAGATGTGACTAGTCTCTTCCCATGAAACTGACAAAGAAGCTGTTAACTCTGAAACCTTGGTGTGTTTATGGTGGCTAAGAATAGCTCTGCATGGCACTGAGTATTGTCTTCTCACAGAAGTCCAGTTTGCGCGCTGGCTACGTGCATGCTGAGTGGGATTTTTTTGCCAGGTTTGTGCTATGCCCTTGTGCTTCATCTGAAGACTTAAAGCCCTGAAGGCTGTCATCTGTTTCCCTAAGGAATTGCACAACTTGTGATTCTTGCTAAATTAGTTTACTTTTATTTGCAGTAAGCATAGATAAATTTAGTCAAAAGGTCTGATTAGAAATACAAGTGTCTCATGCTTATTCTTAAAAAAATATTGCTAACTAGGGTCTCACATGAACTCAGCTGTTAAAGACTTAGAAAGCACTGAGAAGTCTCAAAAAAAATACCCACACTAACCCACACATGCAAAGCAAATTTGGATAAGTGACATAGTGAATAATACTAAATTTTCTATATATTTGTTAATTTTTGTATTCATCTAACTTTTTTTTTCCCAAGAAAATAGATATCCCAGACTACCAATAAATTAAGCAGCTGACACTGCTGGTTTTCTGTAGAACTTGATGAATGAAAGTACTTGGCTCAGAAGAGTACATTTGATAAACAGGAAAAACACAGACAACTAAATACACCTAATTTAAAAATAGAACTTACAACAACATTATAAGATATGTGTATGCCATCACAAAGAGATTTATGCTGTAGTTGAAAAATAATCGATCTGTCCTATGTGCTAATAACTCTTTGGTAACATTTACTGGGAACTGAAACCCATTTGAGTTGAATTTTCAGAAGAGCTGATCCCCAGAAAATTTCATTCAGGGAAATTATCAGATAATTCTTTTATACAGTTAAATTTAGGTAGTTGCCTGGATGTGAAAATAAAAAGGGGTTTTTTTTGATTCCTCAGCAAAATTACTGTAAGAATATGCTTTTCAAAATGTTGGTTTCACTTTTTCTATTTTTCTGTCCTTGACATGTTTGTGTTAAATGTGGCAGATTGAGTTAGTCTAGTTTATTTTCCTTTTCAGCTCATATGTTCATATGGAGGATTACTAGGCAAAACTGACAGAATCAGAGCGTAGAACAGTTGTTCTTTTCTGAAATTGATATTTAATGCATGAGACATTTTCTATCCCTGATTTGTGTATGCTTGAGCATATTCCAATGCTCGATTGTATTTGCTTGTTTCTTCTCTTTGCTTTTCATAATCCTTGTGTATATATATCTAACACTTCAATTTTCAAAACATGCCTTGGTATCAGAAATACTATTACAATATTTCTCAGCATTTCACCAGCTGGTTATTTACAAAGGTGTGAAAGTGCTCTGTAAGTCAACCCAGTCTGGGCTAATGTATTGGTTTGGGGTTTTTTTTGTTTGTTAATGATACATGATTTGTAGTTCTTGATTACTTTATAACTGATGTTCTGGAGTCCTTTTCCAAAATACTCTTTTAGAGCCAGCATTCATTACTTTTTTGCATTTAGTTAGGAAAGGTATCAATTTGACATTAATGAGGATAATTGAGGATAATGAGGAAAAATATTTTCCTCTTTGAACTGGGAGCTGGAATTGCCCTCTTCTCGCAAGGAAAGAATAAGCAGGCAGCGAAGGGAGAGAAAGTTAAACAAACTACCTTGGGCTGTGCTCTGCAAGAGAATTCTTTGCAAAAACTGCTGGCTTCTGACACAGTCTTTTTGGAAATAATATCAAGGATAAATTTGTTGAGCATTTTGACATAGTTTTTTCAAAAACAGTGCACTAATAGAGTTTTTTTATATCCTTAAGTCTGAAAACTGATAATGTGAAGTTTTGTTTTTCCAGAGAACTGTAGATTAAGAAAGATGAGATAAGGTATTTAAGTTTCTGCTTGCTGGTTAACAAAGGCACTTTGACCTTGTTACAGGATGCATTTTTTGTGTGTGGTGTATACATACCTTTTAATATATTGAAAGGAAATAAAACGTCATCACAGATGATATGTTTGGAGTGGCAAGTGTTTTGTCTGTGCAGCCTGTATTTATGTGTATTCCTTTGCTGCTATATCCTTGCCTTAGTTTTAGGTTTTAAATGCTACTTCTTCAAACTTTAGATTTAGTTTGTGTTTTCCTTTGTGTAGTTAGCATACCATGGAAATGAATTCTTTATTCAGAGTAGGTTCAGTCTCATCGTTGCTGTGGAAATGTGTGCTTCCTTAACAATATAGAACAGTGTACAAGGAAATCTGGAATAAACACTAGCAAATACAAATCTCTTTCCTTCTCTTCCTACTCTTTCACTCCTCAGGCCTGACTAGTGTATCTTTCCAGTGCTGCCTTTGCCTCCCTTCTGCTTTTTAGTTTAATACCATTTAGCCAAGCATTGATATAATTTTACTGCCTTTGTTAGCTCATGCTTAACACAGGATTCAGAGCATCAGTATGTTTCCAGCCTGGTGCAGCCTTCAATGGTGGCAAAAATGGGTTTCTCTCTTAGCAGTAAATGTCCTGTTCTCTGCCCCACTTCCCTCACCCCATGGGCTGAGCAGGGCACACTTCCCATGCCAATCAGGAATGTCATGAGTGCATGCAAATTTAGCAGTGCGCCCTTACCTGTTGCTTGAAAAGTTGACCGTCAGCCTGTGACTCTCAAATGGGCCTCCGTCGGCCAGGAGAGGGAATGATGAGAAACCAAACTACTCTCAGCAAGCTTAAATTTGCTCAGGAGCAATCTGCATCCCCCTTGGAAACTTCTTCTAAATAATAAGAAACTTCAGGAGACAGAGCTGAAGGGAAAATAACACTGAGTTATGGCCTCTCAGCCATTACATGAATGCACAGTACCATCTAAAAGCATGATAACTGACTGGTATGGTGATGACCCTGAGCTTACAGGCCCCCATGAAAAGCAGGGAATACTACTGGCTCAGACTTAGTAGGGGCTTGGTTTACATTTTCCCAACTGCAGGTGGATCAGAAGAACTGACAGAACAAGCCAATGTTATGAAATTCTGTCTTTTCTCTCAGTATTCAGTGGGAAGTTGACATCTTTGTTCGTGTTGCAGTAATAAAGTTAAATAAAAAATAAGCATCAGATACTGCCCTTTAAAATTAATATTGTAAGCTTGTTTTTTGGCATGTCAATAATACTGGACTAGAATTGCATCTGTGTTTGCATTGTTACTGAAAGTATGACTTGCAATGCTGTAGAAGCCTAATGCTAATGAGGATGGGAAGTAAAGAAACAAGTTTAGAGGGTTTTTTTGTACTTATATGGTTATTCTTTTGAGGGAATACAAAATTTGTAAATGAGTGAATCTTGATAGTTATATATACTCATTTGTTAAAGTTCAGTGTTTTGAAGGAAGCTGAGATGCCAGGATAGAGACCTAGTAATAATAATAATAATTTGACAGTTAAGGGCATGTTAAGTCTTCGCAAGGTCTACTGGGAAAGGAGACTGTAGGTACCAGATGTGTGCTTGGGATGGTATTGTTTCTCTGAGAAGTTTGCAGCTTGGTTACAGAGCTGCTTTTGAGCAGAAATTCATGTTTGAAAGTATAACTTGCCTTATTTTATGTTCACCTTAAAAGTGAATTGAAGGCAAGTTGTGTAAAACGTCAGGACAGTAAGAACATTTCTGAAAATTACTGTTGGGAATTTACCTTATAGCCCTGAACCTTTGCATTCCTGCCATTATCCTGCTTCCAAATGTGATGGTTTATGTTTAGATTGTGAACAGATGAGACTTATCCTTTACATTCTTTTAAGCTGATCTTGCATGAGAGCAGCTCCCTGACAGTGAAACAAAGCATGTTAAATAAATTTGTAGTTTGGAAGTATGCTATTAATTAAATCTCGCTTCTTTCTAAGTAAGAGTTTCTGTGACATTCAAAATATTCTTTTTAATGAAGATATTTTATGTTTAGAGGTTTTCTATTTTGGCAGCTGTTCTAGAAAAGGACTTACATAAACTATATTTTTAATGGTCTGACACTTTAATGGTCAGGATTTCCTGATGGCATGCCGTAATCAAGAGTGATCGGGCAGGACTTGAGACAATTGAGTTCAAACTGATTTCCTCTTCCCCCACCAGTTCTTATGTTTTATCACATTGTTTTCCACTGTGCATGGTTTGGTCTTTTGGCATCTTGCGCTATCAAAATTATTTTTTAATTTTTCTTTTTTTCCTGTCTGATAATAATCTACATGCATGGTCTACAATACAAGGCTCTGTAAAATGAGTCACATAAGGAGTTGTACTTCTTGCATATGCTAGTAGCAATTTTGGCCAGTATTTACCATGTATGTCCTAGCTGTTGCGTTGTTAAGGACTTTTTAAAAATGTGAGTATGTAAAATTTGTCTTACATTCATCTTCATGATCTTTTTTGGAACTATTATTTAATTTTAAATTTCTTGTTTGCCTTGGTAGTTGCTTGTGCCATAGGTGGGACATTCTGCCCTGCTGTCAGACACTGTGTGAGAATTACATAGCACTAGAGATCAGGTGATCTTCAGCAGTATCTTTAGAAATGTAGCTTCTAGCAGCCTTTTATGCTGTCAAATCCAGCATTCTCAGTGGACAGAGGGAGCCCAGAAATGACTAATAGTCTATTTCTGACTATCGCCCTGGGTATCCTCACACTATCCTGTATGTCAGATCTGACCTCTTTTTCAACCACTAAATTTCTTAATAAAAGTATTGTGTGTTCTACTTCAGTAAATAAAAAATACTCATCCATCTGATTTAGGTGATTGTGTACATGGCTGTTGTTTGTCCTATTCAGTCAGAGTTCTGTAGAGAAGCAGGTGCTCTTCATACAGTATGAGCATAGAGATTTAAAAGAATGTTTTGTGGAGTTGGTGTTTCTCAGCTATGTATAAAGATAAGAGGAATGACTACCACAGTCCATAATGGCAAAGCCAGTAGGATTTACTTGGAGAAATTTGTAGCCCAGTTTCTCTCTTGTTATGTGTCTGAGTTTCGGTAAAATAAGTATTATAAAATAAGTTCCCTGATTTTATCTCTAATCCATTTTCTCTTTCTGTGTGTTCTAGAGTTTCAGGAAAGAAATCTTATGCCTTTTTTATTTCAGTCTTTTCAAAGTAGAGAAGGGACTATAAGAGATGAAGCCCCATACAGGAATTGGAGTATTTGCTGGTTAGAGTTTGCTCAGCCATTAAAGCAGCTAGACAAGAAGAATGTCCTGTTCTCTTCATAATGCTTCCTCAAAGATCACCTGAATATTAGTGCAAAAAAAGGGAAAAGGAGCCATGTGGCAGAGAATATAGCAAAAAGTCTCCGAAGGATTGTAGTGATAGGGAGTTTAGAAGGGAAAAAGACCTCTCAAGGACTTTTTTGTGTTCGACACACAGGGAATTCACTTCACACATCCCAGACAATGGTTATAGGTGTGGAAAAGATGAAGGAGAAATTTTCTTCTAAACGGAAATATTTGGGGTTTGTTTGTTTGTTTGGATTTTTAAATAACAAAGCCATCACTTTTAAGTTTGATGCAACATTTCTTCTCTTTTGCTTTTTCTCTTACGGAAGACTGATTACATTTCTTGGAAATTTGTGCCAAATGAAAATCTAAAAATCCCATTTTAAGAGTGAAAGTGCCAGAGATATTAACAGCAGTGGAGGAAAAGACTACTGAATCTCTGGAAGGACTAAATTACTTAGTTACAAGGCAAAGCTCCAAATTTGAGAATCATCTGTAGCAGCAAAACTTCTAAGGGATTGTAGTCTGGCCCAGATACCTCGAAAACCAGATATTGCCAGACAAGGTTTTATGCCTTAGAATTTCTGCTGTGTCTTTGTGTTGGGAAGAAGTAATGTTTTATTACCATTCTTGCCTGTGTTTTCAGAGGCTTTGAGAGCAGAGAACAAGCTTCATGTGAGTACCTGTAACTAGACAAATTGACAGCTGCTTTCTCAGTTGAGTCAGCTTTCCTTAAAGAAAGGATGTTCATATTTGCTGGAGGTAAAAAAAAAAAATCTTTATGATAAAACTTAGAAGATTTCTGTGAAGATTTTGTTCTGTGGGGTTTTAAGTCCAAATGAAAGCTCAGCTATCATAGTACCAGTTCCCACAATAAAGTCAAAAAGACCTTCTGTCTCCCAGGCCATCCTTCATGTTACAGCCATATGGTTAATTACCTACTCGTTGAAATAAATTTATCTTCTGTTTATTGATGCAGCATTCATTTATGTTTCTTTGTCCCAGAGGTGACTGAAATGTAAATATATCTGAAACTCTTAGATAAGTTATTAATAGGGAAGTGTTTCTGCTGCAGAAGTAAAATGTTAGTTCCGATTTAGATGTGGAGGGGAAGTTATCAATACACATAAAACTTCCTCTCGCTGAAAGGTTCGACTTGGCTTTACAAACATTACACTGAACCATACCACTGAACGAAGCCACTTGTAAGCCTGTTTCTACTTCACAGGTAGCTAATCCATTCGTTTTATCATCATGTGACATATCATGAATGCATGACAGAAGTACCAGCTGCTGTTGCTGGTTATTTAATTATTTCCGTAAAAGTCGCTTAAAATCAATAAAGAATTGAGAGAGGTGAGGGAAGAATTTGCAATCTGGGCTTAGTCCATGTGACCTGTTAATGAGATAATAGTTCTTCTTTGCCTGTTGTGTGATTGGACGCATGTGTGAAGCCAAAACCTTTGTTAAGTATCTTCCAAAGAAAATTCACTCTGTAAACTGCCACACAGAGAAAGAAGAGAGAATTCCATGGCTGGTGCTGCTGGATGAATTAGTTGTGTAGTCTGTATTGATAAAAATAGGTTGTTTGTTAATCAGGAACTATGTAGCCAGACTAAGGTATGAGAAATAGGGGAGAAAGAGCAGGTTTCTTTTCTTGATCATGTATATTCTAATGTATTTGGATTGTTTTCAGGTTCTACTGCTGCGTTTGTAATTGCAGTGTTACCAATCAGTACATGTGTATTATGTAAAGCAAACGAATATCTAGATATCACACTCTATGAAAATGTGTGGTCAGTGGCCCTTAATAGATACTTAATTTCACTGTCAACCACTGTGCATTTTATTCACATTATTTAGGTTATCTTCTAAAGTGGCATTGCTCTGGTGTCAGGAGGCCACTGTGCCTCTCCCTTCGCTTTCAGTGTTTCATACCAGTATCAAGAGTAATATTCGTATTAGGTATGGGGGTTTTTAAGGGCCTCATAAGAATGTCTCAAAAAAGGGCATCTAGCAGAAACTCAGTTTCTTGGTCCATCTAAAGATATTATTGAGAATAATTTACATAACTGAGAAAATCAGAATCACATTTGTATATAACTGGGTGTGCTTAAAATGAGTATATATTTTATGAGTTTACAATTTTTTCTCTTTTATTTTATCTATTAGCACAGTTTAAGATTAGTAGCATCTTGCTGGTAAGTAAGTGTTAATGAAATAAATGAGAAAATCTGGATAAGTGCAGTATAATGCAGAAGTGTCCACTAATTCTGGTGACTCCAGCGCTTGTGTGGTGCTGGTGAACCAAGAAACCAGCCAGAGCCACATGTGCCACAGTACTGGCTGTGCTTGACATCAGCAGGGATTCAGTGCAGCTGGAGCAAGGAAGGCAAGGATAAATCCAGCTTTCAGACAGGCTTCATACACTGTCAATAGTGCTACATAGTTTGAACAAAAACCAGTGAAATAGACCTGGTGGTCTGCTGTGCCATCACATGCTTCAGCAACCCAGGTCAGCTGCATCCTCCCATTGCTACTGTGAAAGCAAATCCAAGAGATTTACGTGAAGAATGGCTCTTTCTTTATATTTGCCTATAGATTGGAGGCTAAGATCTGCAATGTGCACCTGTTATTAGAGCAGTGTATGTTGAATTTTGTTGTGTTCATAAAGCTGTTCACTGTTCTTTTCATTCAAGTCATAAGACTCTTTTTTCCACTGGTAGGAGTAAGCAGACTTTGGAAACAGTAGAAACCTGATGATCAACAGAATTTAGAGAATTGTGAAAGAGCGATAAATTTATTGAAGAAGTTGCTCTAGAAAACAGGGGATGCTGATCAGGGACACGGGAAACCTACGTTTAACATTTAGGCTCTATTCATAATTTGTTGGGATGATTCTGGATAGGTTGCCATCTTTTTTGAGCATTGACATCCTTTTTAGGAAAAAAATTATTCTTTTGGTAAAATAACTAAAGATTTGTTGTTATGAAACACTCTAACAATCACTACAGACATGTTTCCATGTATATTAATATCACTTCTTTGAGGCAGAGATATAAAAATAAAATGTTCTAGATGTTATCAGAGTAGAAGGCAAGGAGCTTAATTAAAATTCCTTTAAGTAACCACACATAATATTTTTAGTCTTTGGAAAATTTTGTATTGTCGGTTGGACATGCAAACCCTATTCAGCAACAAGTGTCACAGGAAATATAAAATACCTGTAAAAGTACATGTGCTGCAAAAATAACAGTAAAAAGGTT
>WEIT01011026.1:45697-56240 GCA_013389985.1 Dryoscopus gambensis
TTAATTGCTAAATGTGAGCCATGTAAAATTATCTACTGCTTTAGCAATTAATTAAAAATAGTAACCAAGAATATAATCTGCTTGATGAAAACTGTGGAGGCTCAAGACTGTGTTGAGCGTGCCTATTTTATAGTTGGGTACCTTCTTTTAAAAAGCTATAAAGTAATTCCAGGTGTGTTTTCAGGTATCTGGAAAGAGCGGAGATATCTGATGGAAGTTTTGCTTCAGTCCAACCATTCCAACTTCCTGAGACACAGCAGCAACCAACCCCAAATTTGAGTTAAAGCAAAAACCATGAAAAACTTCAGAAAAAAGCAGATACAAAGTGCCAACACTTGGCTAAGTGTAAAGTAGTACCCAAAAAAAGTCTGAAAGCTAAAAATCATCATTTTATATTAGCCATTACATAAAATGGACTCATCAACTGTCACAGGCTGGGGTGTGTTTGTTACCTTTCGGTATCTGCTTTGTATGTTTGAACCCTGAATAGTCTCCTTGGTAAATAGGATGCTTCTTTATATGCTCAAATACTTGATGCGTTTGGGCTATGCAGGGAGAAACAGGATGATAAAATAGTAGCATTCTTTACTACCAACTTGGGTATTAAATAATCTTTCCTAGTTCTAGACACTTGTGTTAACATGAAACAACTTTGTTACTCAGCATAGATCAGAGCGTGTTGCCTTTTGACCTAGGAGTGTGTTTTCTGTCTAATTATGCTTTGTATTGTTTCACTGTTCCTTGCAACTATCCAAACAATTTGGTGTGGCCCTAGCAACCAAACAATACTGTTTAACAAAGATTTCCTTACTGCATTGCTCCCAGATTTCCCACATAGCAGTAGCTCACATCAGAGCAAACAAACAGGATATTGTTTCAAGTGGATAATGTTCACTGTTTTCAAGTGATTTATGAAAGTAGTTTTCTAGTTTTGAACTGTTGCAAGTTGTATGGTTTCGGGTTCCAGATCTCATCTGAAGTTCTGTAGGATGCTCCATGTTTTGAAGCTTCCAAATGATGTTTGAGACTTACATTTTCTCTGGCAGCTAAGAGTAAAGAATGGCTTATGCTTTTATGGCGAAGAATAGCCATCAAAGAAATTATTTGATCCTGTCCTGCAATGAGATTTTTTTTTTCCATTAAGCATATTTAAAATCCATATAGATCCTTCCTACAATATTATTCATTGTAAATTCATGAGTAAATGAATCCCACTGAACATAATTATACCAGATAATAATGTTGTTTGACCTAGTTAAGAAATCTGAGAATAGATTTTGACTTTTCTTTAACAAACTCTTATATATTTTGTTATTAAACACAGTCAAGCTCCCTCTCCATTTCTCCTCCTACACGTTTGTTTTCTGTGTGTATTTAACTAACTTAATGGTTTTACAAAATGCATAAAACCATAAACGTTGTTATATGCAAGACAAGAGTCTTGACACTAATGTCAATCATTAGTGGTGTCATGAATTAGAGTCCTCAGCAAGTTCATGGATGAAAGTAAATCCTAGTAATTTTTTCCGCCTTGTACATACTCTGGCATTTTAGCAAAACGAAGGTATTTGTAATTCTCTCATGGCAGTGTTTATAATTGCTTCAGTTCAACATTTTTCCCTCGTTTGTTGGGGGTGTAATTTCATTGCCACCTGAAGAGTCTGTGCATGTGAACACAGAGGTTAGTAACACGTATGGCTGTAGGATAGCCTTGACTCTGCTTTGCTGCTGAAAGAGTAAAAAGGCAAGCCCTGTCCCTGCACTGACTGTGTGTGCTGGCACACACCTGTGTTTGATGTGTGCCTTGGTCAAATGATTGTGTCAAAATTAACCTGGGGATAAAATTAATACATGTGCTGCTTCTCCAGTTCAGTTCTTTGCATAGCTGCACACTTGTGTTTGCTTGCCCAGGAAAGGAGAGAGCTGGCTGGAAGGGCCACCAAGGTGGTCCCTTACTGAGGATTAAATTGTTAACACGAAGTAAAGATAGCACTTTGAAGATGATCGGCTCTCAATGTTTTCCTGATTCTTAAGTGACAGGGGCTTTTTGAAGGTGATATTTTAAAAACTGAAGACAAAAATGTATTATGTAAACACACTATTAAGGATTGTCTACATAAAGCACATCTAAATATAGTTTTGGGTTAAGGAGCACAGTGGTCTTTCTTAGTTTCCCCACAGAGCGAAAAGAGCTGAGTTACCAGCTCCTCATTCTTCAGGAGTAGGAACTGGACCAGAGCTCTGGCATGTTTGCTTCAGTCCAGATAATGTGACAGTTGTGGCATATCCAGTAGGTAAGTCTAGAATGAGTTGAAGCTGCTGCTTTGCTAAATTTCTTCTGCCAAGACACAATTAGTGATATTCAAAAGGAGATGTAAACACTCTCATTTCTTTCCAGCCTGTTAGCTTCAATATGTCTTTTAAAAGAAGACAATCCAACTTGTCTGTTGACTGGAACAAAGCTTTACTTTTCTTAGAAACTCCCATATTTAGGATAGAAGCAACTGCATATCTTAGAAATGTGTGGTATGTGTTATGGGTCCTTAGCTACTCAAATTTGTATTTTGTTTATCTGATAGAGATGAAAGGAGAGTTGTTCAAACTCTGTATGTTGCAGCATTCTGTTTTGCCTATCCTATGCTTGGCATTTCTGTTCATTACCAGCTATGGCTAGGAAGGATCTATTTATTCCCCCTTCTCACCTCTTCTCGAACCTCTGTGCTCTCGTTCTTGGCACATAATTAATCTCTCTCATTTTCTGAGCTGCCTTTGGAAGCACTGGGGCTTAAGGATGGCAAGAGTACGGATGCTGGAGAGCGTAGAGGTTGTAAAGACGTGGAATATTTTTTGAAGTCCCTGAAATGTTTATGTTTCTGTACTGAAGGACGAGGCAATCATCAGATGTGGGATGAGAAAGAGTTTTGGGTTGTCATCTTCCTTTTGCAGCGTGCACTTCATTCTGTTTCTTAATGCTTTTGTATACTTCTATCTAGTGAACTTCCACTGTAGGGATCTAGATCATGGCAATGTCCCATTGTCTCTGCTGTGTGGGACATGCTCTTCTCTGTCTCTTATGGCCTCTGTTACTGAGGTCAAAGAGCTGGACTGAAGCGTGAGGGAGTAATGTGTAATGTGTGCATGTTCTGGTGTTACCCCTGGTTCCCGGGAACTCAGTTTTGTCACCTTGTGCAAGTCTGTCCAGCCTCGAAGAAGGGGTACTGCAGTTTGTGTACAGGAAAAAATATGCATTACTCCAGCTGAACAGCAAGTTTGTGCAATAGCGTAGAGAATAAAAACAGGCCAATTGTAGTACTCACAACCTTTTGCAAGGTAACCTTCGTTTTTGATTAGAAGCTAGAGTAGTTGGGGGCATTCAGTTTTCACTCCTGCAGAATTGCTCACTTCACTAATGCATTTGATAAATAATAAATTTCAATAGAAGTTGCAGGAGTCTCTGTTATCTAAATTGTAACTTTCTGAATTGGTAGAAGGTATAATGACTGGCCAAGACTTAAACTTGAGAAGATGTGAAGTACCAAAGGTTTGGTCTCCATGTTTGGTCTCATGTATTTTCATAAATGAGTTGAAAAAAAGTTTGAGTAAAAGTTGTGGATAATATTTAGCTAGTAGGGTTTGCACATGTGAAAACAGAACACATAAAAAGATTTCCGGGTTCAGCAAAATAAACCAAATGTACTCCTCCCACTTTACCTGCAAAAAGCCTTAAAAAGGCTTGCCTGAACAAATAATGAGATGTAATAGAATAAAACAGATGGGAACTAGGCTCCTTGCATGACTGTCTTAGGAAAATAAAATTTTAATATAAATAGATAAGAATTGTTAGTATCAATTTCTAATATTGATTCAAAAATAACATCTTCAGTCGTGGAATACATTAGGGAAATATCAGACCTCACTTTGTACATCTGGGTCATCATTATGAGGTGTCAACAGTTACTTTGACATATAGTGTGCAAGACAAGAATTGTAATTATTTACCCTAATTGTTTTGTGTATTAAACCTGTGTGTGAGTTCTGAAACATGATTTTCAGTACTGCAGTGCACATTGCTGGCAGCTTTCACAATAAATAAATGTTTTGGAGTGCATAGGGAGAAAAATAAAATTTAAGGTGGATAACTATATGTAAAGTTTGTATATGACAGTTTCGGTATAAAAGCAAAAGCCTTCATTCTTAGAAAATTAGACTGATATATGTACAAACTGCTATTTGTACTGATTAATTAATATTTTTTACAAGGAGCAAGTCTTTAACACGTGTGACTAGAAGATCAGTTAGCATGACAAGTCTAAAAAGGGTTTGCGTTCTTGTTAGGAAAATTAGCTTACTGACAAAAAATGCCAAGGAAGTATTTCTCTTGAAGGTATTTGGATACCAAATAGAAATGTGAACTTCATGGGTGATCTATAAAATGGAATCAAGCAGGTCCCTTTCATAATATAGGGAGATAAGTCTTTTCATTCAACCTTCCGATTTTTAGTCATACTTGAACTGAAGGTACTGTGTGTTAGTCATGGTCATTGTAGAGCATTTTATCAGTAACAGAAGTGATCTACATTGTAAACCCTTGTGTAACTTAAGAGTAGAGATTCCAACCTAATTAAGCCAAGCAAATTCTTGTATGTTACGGCTAGTTGTTTCCTTCTGTTTTAGAGAACTTACTGTGTGAAAAATGTGTGTGTGATGAATGGGAAAACACAAAGTGACTGGCATCATGTTTAGAAGCTCTATTTTATAGCTCTGTGTTTTTCTTGTTTTTTTCCTATAGCCTCCGCACCACCCAGCAGAGTAAATAAACGTAGAGTTTCTCCAAGTGTTGTTTCCACCTGGGAAAAGAGAGGCATCATCATGTCTAACATTACTATTGACCCAGATGTGAAACCTGGCGAGTATGTCATCAAAAGCCTCTTTGCTGAATTTGCTGTTCAAGCTGAAAAGAAAATTGAACTTGTAATGGCTGAACCTTTGGTGAGTCCTTTTTTTTCATAGTATCCCTCAAAACGGTCTTGTTTTTTTCTGAAATAGGCTGATTTATCATATATGTGGTTACTGAATGAAGCACTCCCAGATATTGTTGACTTTTCAGAGGGATTACTTCAGGAATAAATAGGCTTCTGCAAACAGGGTTGCTACCTTATTTGTTTTATTGACTCGTGTTAAAACTGTTGCCTAGTAGTTACTGGAAACAAGACCTCTTAATATCCCTAAGGTCTGTGAAGTTACAAAAGGAAATAGCAACAACAAAAAATGTTCCTTCATTAATACTGTGAAGTGTGTTTCCTGTCAATGTTTCTTTGAAGTGATACTTGGACAATATACTTTCAAGAAAAGATGCATTTGCTTTGTTTTCCAAAGTAATGATACTAACACCTGGATTAATATCGTAGTCTACATATATTGCAGATTAGGCAAAAATGCGAAATTCCATTAGTGATCAGATCTCATGGTTTTGAAATAAGTGGATTTCTTTTAATTTAAAAATTTCTGGGGGGAAAAAACAAAAAACAAAACCATAGCAAACAAAACCAACTTTTTTTTTCCTTAAACTTGGAAATTTGCTGGGCAGGTGAGACGCTGTGGCTTGCAGAAGGCCAGCTCATAGAAAGCTTCTGTTGACAGCTGCTGCTTGCTGAAGTGTTCATGTGCAGAAGTGCATACGTGAGCATTTGAGCCCCAGTTTTGAAACTTTAGGAAAAAGTTTTCTCAAGAAGCAGTCCAAAAGAACACAAATATGGGCCTAAAACTGTTTTGTGGATTATGGAATCATCTTCAGCTACAACCATTAGTAGATAAAAGGCTGAGGAAAATGAAACTTTCTTCATACGTATTCTTTATATATATGCCTGTGTGTACCAGGCAAGCCTACAACTTAAACATAACTTGTCTCTTTGCTTTTCCAAAAAAAATCATGTATTCAGGAGGGGTTTATAAGAAAGCACAAAAACTTAATAGCAAAAGGGTGATGAAAACAAATAATGAGGGGTACCTGGCTAAAAGAGGACAGGAGAGCTGTAGGTGCAGTGATGCTGTGGGTGGAAAGGCAGGTAGCTCCACTGTCCATCTGTGTGCTGAGTGCTGCTCCTCCAGCCCCGTTTCCATTCATCTGCTGAACAAACAGGGAGGGTAGAGCTTGGCCAGAGGGACAGACTGCCTGTAACTGAGATGAGCTGAAGAGGGCTTTTCCTGCAGACACAGCTAGTTTGGAGTTAAATCTAACCCAGAATGGTAGCAAGGTAAATATAATAGCCCTGGAGTTCACTTGTGCTGCAGAACTTATCCCTAGACCAGATTAAGTAAATCCTCCATCAACAGTCCCAGGTTGTGTCTCCTTGCTGTGCTGTTGACTGTTAATTAAACAAACGGTTTTAAATCTGTTAATCATACAAAATTGAAATATCTTGCCAGATTAAAAATTAGATACCCCATGAAACTAATGGAATAATGTGCTTTTCACAGAAGAGTGATTCCCAGCTCTGTTGCCTGGTGAGGTTTTATGGTGTTTGCATGAAGTCTACCTTAGTCAAGGTTTTTTACTGATAAGAATCTGAAGTCAGTATTTTGTGTGTATACAGTGTGTATAAAATTCTTTAGGAAAAGGTAAGAAATTACAAATATTACTAAAGCAGTAATCTATGAAGGTTTTAAACAGTTTTGTCTGGGTTCATTTGCTAAGCTGCATTCCTTTAAACAAAATGTATTTTAATGGAATCAAATGTAATTTATATGTATAGCCAGCTTTCCTTATTTTATATTGGCGGGTGAGAAGGACTACATAGAAAACCAGCAAATTAAGAGAGGTGCCAAAGGGTGTGGAAAAGTGAGACAACCTGAGCCTGTATAACATAAATAGGTAGAAGGGAATCTTTAGGTGTCCCACTGAAAGGAAGTACTAAAGTATTGAAGCAGCTTTATTTCTGTATGTAGAATTTAAGTACTGAACATTCAGTTCTAGTGTATGAAATTTAAAAAGAAAGATGAAGAGGCTGGAAGAGCACCAGAAAGGCACTGATTGTGATTGGATAAAAGGCTTTAATGGAAGAGAGGAAAGCCCTTTATTATTTTAGTGTGATTTGATTTTGTGGAATGACATGGCTACAAACAAAAGTGTGGAGAATATATGTAGGGTTACATAAATCTTTAATGAAGCTAGGCTGTTGGGTGAGGCTGTTTGAGAGAATTTAAAGCCAGACCAGTCAAAATTGGGAGCTAGACACTTTTTAAAACTTGAACATGCCAGTAGGGGAGCAAAAATTAATTCAAATATAAATTTTAAAAAGTTGCTGTGGATCAAGATAGCATATGTGGGTGAGGGGTAGTATCATTTTTGCTAGATGTGTGAGTTACGTTTAAAAGTAACTGAGTTGTGATTTTAAAAATTAATGGAATGATTTCTCTGGCTCTGAATTTTACCTACTTTATTCTTACTAATTTAATTAAGAGTTCTCTGCTTGCAAAATTGTAGTACCTCAGCGTTTTCAAAGTTACAGACAGAGCTTATCAGCAAATGCTTAAAATAAATGATTAAATGAAAGCAGCAAGTGTAATGACAGGAAGGAAGATCATCCTTTTAGCGAACAAATGAAATTAAACCACTCTTTTTTTTTTTAATCTGTTATTCTAAATCTTTTGCAGCAGTATATAGTTTTAAAGGAAAAAAGAGCCCAAGAGTAGTCTTGTAGCTTAAAAAATACTCCTTCTCAGCTGAGAAATGACACTGAGGAATGACACCAGTCTTCCCTAAATGTGACATAAACCACACCAGTTAAAAAGATTAGTGATAAACTCAATTATTTTGTATTTTGTCAAGCTGCATGTAAATATGGATGGTTAGAATTTAAGCAGAGAGTTTAACATGGTGCCACCAAGTTGAAAAGCAGCTAACTTACTAAACTGTAGCTGTCTCATGTTTAAGTCACTAAAAACTAGCAAGAGTATTTAAGCCTGTTACCAACACGAGTGGTTTTATTCCATTGTGGTAGTACTAAACCTGGCTCAGACTAGCACTGTACACTTTGCAAGTCTTGCCTAGGTGCTTTCAAAAGCTTGTCTGAAGTAAAATTTAGGACAGTACTCTGTTTGCCCCTGGGGCAAGGATGCAGGCGCTGCCCAGCCCTCGGGCTGCGGGAGGCAAGGCAGCATCCCTTCTCCTTTCTTTCCTGCAGCTTGGAGGACAGACAGAAGTACACTAGTCTGCTGTGCACACCTGAGCCACCCTGCTGAGGTGTGCTAGCCACCAGAGGATGGTGCCAGGGAATATTGGAGAGGGGCCAACGGGTGGTACGTTTTTCCATGGGTGCGGTTGTTTGCACAGCACATGCACGTTTCTCTACATCCTGATCCCTGCTGCCTGCCATATGTTGACGTTTCTCCTTTACACAATGGATGCAAACTGCTCTTTGCTTAATGCAACAGTGGTTTGTTTCTTTCATTTCATTTGTAAAAGATAATGTAGACCTATTATTTTCATCTCTCTCTGAATTTCACGAAGCCAGGAAAATAAATCTTAAATTATTAATTCAGTTGGAGTTTCCAGACCTTTACTTTATGCTATTGAATAGATTTTTGTAAAGCATGTGAGATGATTGGAGCTATGATAAAGCAGAGGTAGAAGAAGGCATTAGAAGAAAATAATTTTTAAAGCCATATGAATAATTCAAAGGCCTTGATAAACCTGTGACTGGGTTCAAGAGTATTATTTGGTTATGTCACCTTTATTTGGTCAGTGTTACATTAACTCTACAGTGGTATTTACCTTTTAACAGTTAAGATCCTTAGTGCTGAGGAAACATAATAGAGAGGGTTATGAACTTGTAAAGTCTTCATTCTTTCTCACCTTAAAATTTTAAGCATTTGATAGACAGAAGTGTCTAAATTAGTATGGATTATGGGAGGGAACCTAAACTTTCAGAACTATCTTTAAAAGTTTGCTCTCTGTTGGCATGGATTTCAACTTCTTTATCTAAAGACTTACAGATTATTTCACTTCTCTTTGATTTGTTGTTCTTTTCTTTAACAATTTTTGGGTTTAGACACATGCCATGGCTATAGTGAATCCAGGGTTTCCTCACCTGTATAGTAGTTTTGTAGTACTATGGTGGAAACATGGTATATTGGGACATTATATTCTAAGGAGACTTAAGGAACCTGACTTTTCCCGTCTTCTTACAGGAAAGTCACTTCTCCATCTTCTAAGGAAGTAGTTTTCTAGTTTTTCTCCTTTAGCTTAATTAGCAATGATACAATGTTTGTATAGAGTGGAACCTTTCTTGTGTTTCTGCTTTATAGATAACAATTATTTGTGCAGTTTATCTGAAAGCATAATACAGATAACATGAATTCACCTACAGCAGGCGTTTCCATGTAAAAAAAAAAGAGGGAGGAGTGCTAGCTAAAGGAAAACTCTGCTTTGCAGGTGCTCCCTGGAGCTTGTAGTATATGCTTCAAAATATCAATTCTCATAAGAGTATTTTGAACAGATTTAACATGTAAAATTACATGAATTTGAAAGAATCAAGAAAGTGAAACCTTTCTCTCTTGCTTTTGAATAGACAGTGAAAGAACATTAATAGGTCAATTGATCAACAAATAGAGCTATTTCAGAATAATAAATGCATTTTTCTGAAACCCCCTTCTTAAAATAATTTTTAATTTAGGCATACTGGCAGTGAGTGTAAATGGTAGTATATTCCTAGATAATTAAGTGGATTTCTTTGCATTATGGAAATCAAAAATGACTTGTGAATTGGTATCTGTATTATTTCAAATTTTACTTTTGGAGTAGGCAAATGGTTTTTGCATGGGCAATGTTGACTTCAAGTTTTCAGAGGCTGTAAAAGTTGCCAGATATGGTGTTCTTTTGAACACCAAATACAGCTCCACTTATAGGGGAAAGTGCCAGAAATTGTGCTGTATTTTCAAGATTACCATTAGGACAAGAAAATGAAGTTGCCAGTTCAAACCTTGGATTTGGTACATGCAGTATGAGTTTTTATCTGTTGGACATACAAGTCTGTCTCTTGCAGCCTTGCAAGTAAGTGTTAATCACCAAGCAGTGTTGACTTTCTGCTAAACTACTGAGCAGTTACTTTGTGCTACCTGAGTTACAGCCTGTTGAGAGCAGTACTGGCTATCAGTATTGCTCACACCTCCTTTTGCATGCCAACCCAGACAAGTTAACTACTTGACTTACCTTGCTCCATTAAACTTCCTTGTTTGCTTACTGCAATCTAAGGCGAGCTATTAACTCTTTACCCTGAGTACTTTTTCTACTTTCCTTGTGGACGATAACATTTTGGACTAATTTATAATATTATTAAGTGAAGAGTAGTTGAAATTTTTTTTAAAATAACAGAAAATGCTAATCAGATCTTTATATATGTTACCACTTTGCAGTGTGCCCTTAAAGCTGTTACTGTGGCACTTGGGTTGCTGTAAATCATTGACCCTCAGAGCCAGTGCACAGGACTCAGTGTTCCTCCTTCTTTTTCTTTTTTTCTTCCCTTTTTTTTCTCTTTTTTTTTTT
>WEIT01011026.1:56255-91877 GCA_013389985.1 Dryoscopus gambensis
TTTATTCTTGCTGGGTTTTTTTCCTTTCTTCTTTTGCTCCTCCGTCTTATCTTATTTTTTTTTTTACTTTCCAGGGTACCTGAGTAAGTATAAAGTTTGTATTTCTTATAAGTGTATAATTTCATACTCTACATAGTGACTAGTAAGAATTACTGTTTACTATTAGAGTTCATGAATATTTTGTTTCCATAATGCTTTGATCCTCACTAAATTATTTTGTCAGGAATATAATTTGATTTTGCTTTTAACAGAGCAGTATGTCATATGCTACTGGTAGCAATAAATATTGTAATAAGTAAAATTCTAGTAATATTGCTTCTTTTTGGTCCCTTACACGGTTATTTCAAATTAAAGCAAGTGATTGTTCACGTTCCCCTTTTCCTGGAGTAGGTCTTCCAGCTGTGTTTCATTGCAGTTCAGAAGAACTGATTGGAAATGCATTGAACACTTCTCTTTGCCTTTGTGAAGGCATTTTAAAAATAATTATTGTAACTTAGAATAATTGCCATATAAGAACATGAATACACTTGTTAATTGAGATGGGAATGGCTTTCATTTTAAGTTACACTTGACACCCACCACCAGCTGGTCCCCATTTTGCCCTGACATCTTCTGTTTGTCAGTCTTTAATGTAATTACTGTTTAGCTACTGAATTAGTTTCTGGGAGTAAACTTCACATCTCCAGAAATGTTTCTATCTGAAAAACAATGCAAATATTTACATTAAAGGTTATTTCTTTATTCTGTAATGTAAGTGAGAAAGAAGGAATCTATCTTTGATGATCATCAATTACATTGAGAAATGTATGTTTCTTTTAATTTTTTTTACAGGAAAAACTCTTGTCCAGATCTCTTCAAAGAGGTGAAGATCTTCAGTTTGATCAGGTAGGAGACATATAATTGAAGGCAACTTTTATTGGATTAAAGTGGGCTCTGTTTTTGCAGAATAGTGGTTCCTCTGTTGTAATAACTTATAACATCCACATCTGAATCTGTGTCAGAAGATTTATACTCTGAATGTTAGTTAGACTTTGTTTTCCGTTGTAGAGTATGATAGTAAAAAACACTAGAATAGATAATTATTTTAAGGTGGCAGTGAAAACTGGTGGAAGAAAGATGCTGAAATATGCTAGAGGACAAAAAGTCTTAGTTTATTTCTACTGTCACTTATTGTTTGAGTGTTTGGGGTTCTGTTTTTATAAACAAACAGTGTTAATTGTATTTCAGTCACATGGCTTTTACTGAGGGCCTTTTCATTCTATGGCAGAACATACAGGGTAGATTCAAAGTGTTACTTTGTCCTTTGCTGAGAATATAGATGCACTGCTAGGCAATCCCATTTGACTTACTCTCAGTGAACTGTGTCTGGCATAACTCTCTGCTCAGTTTATTCGTATTTATTGTCCGTATTTCTAATTCTTCAATGGGATAGGCATGTTTGTGTCCCATAACCACTTCCTTGCAATGGAGAGGCAGCATTCAGAGCAAGCCCCATTAATTGCTGGTTCTGTTCTTGACCGTTCCTGAATAGCATCTACTTTATGAAGCTTAGTGTTCTGTCTGTATCTTCTGTAACTGAATTTTTGGTTCACGCTTTCCATTACTCTTTGAGTGTAGGTATTAGACATTGCAGTGAAATCTGTGGACCTGCCTCTACTTTTCAATGAGTAGCTGTCCATGAACCTCTTTTCTGTTCTCCCAAAAGAGAGTCAAATAGTGGCATGTAATATTTTATGTACAGTTTTCTTTTCAAAGAAAAACAAATAAAAAGCCGCCACCAAAGACTTCACACAGCCCTTTAATATCTTCTAATCCAACCTGCTGCCTTTATCTCCTAAATGAAAGTTTACTCATAAGCAAGGGAAGTGGGTAAGGGGGAATTATTTGGTAGCTACAGGATATGATATTGTTTTAAAGCTGACACAACCCCCCAAAAATATGTGTGATAGGAATGATCTAGGGAAATATGTAAATCGGTACTATTTTTAATTTTTTCTACTATCTGGCTCTTTTTCCTCAGTTAAGGATGTTTTCTAGAAATCACTAGTTGTCATTTATTAAACTACAGAGAAGTTCTAAAAACAGGCTAAGTGGAGAGAAATAAAAAATAAAACATGTAACTTTTAAAGTTTGGTAATACAGAAACAAACTAGTTTTCCTGAAAATACAGTGCTTTCAAAAAAATTGTTTTGATAGTGTGTGTATAAATATGTGTATAAGTTCTTATTTTGTTCTTTTGTTATTTGTAATCTTCTTTGGATTCCTTGAGATCCGAATTTTAATGCAACCAAGTAACTGCTTTAGACAGAACTGAATGGCTGCCTTATGGTGACAGGGATTAGGAACTTTGTTAGGGAATTTTGCACACTGTTTGGCAAAAAGAATTAAGACTACTTCTCTCTGTTCATTGCTCGATGTATAAAACCCTTATTAAGAACAATTTTCCAGCAGTGCAGAAGATTACAGATTTAAAAAGTGATTGGCAAAATGTGGGAATGAGGAGGATCCAGAGGTCACAGCCATAGCGTCCGGCAGAGAAGCTAGAGCTGTTGCTGGGCCAACCTGGTTCACCCAGAGGTCTTTATGGAGCCAGGAATCTGAGTCTAAAACATGGCTTTACCCAGATGGGTTATGGGGTCTGAGCTAGTAAGTGTTGTACTTTGTGAATAAGGGGAGCATGCTTGGAACCCAAGAGGGACTCTGGGACTAAGATGGTATCTAATTAAAGACTTGTTCTCTCAGCTCAGTAAGTTATGAGAAGAGGGATGGAGGGGGAAGGCATATAGAGTTGTCTGCCCGTCTACTGAAAAAGTAAAATAGCATTTAATGGGATTATAAGTCATTTTTGTTGGAAGCGTAACCAGATCAAGAGGGCTGCTGTTAAAACCAAGTGTGAAAAATCAATAGCTTTAATTTTCAAACAGTAGAAATCTTTTCTTTGTCAATTGGTATCTTAATTGGAACAATAATATAAACTCAGCTAAAGGAGATGAAATTTTGGAAAATGAGAAAGAAATTTGTATGTTGATACACTCGTGAACTGTTAAAGATGTTAGCATTTTAGTACCAGCGCTTTCTCTTTATCATTCCTAGCACATCAGAAAGCTACCGGACCGGAGGTTTTTTATAGAGAATATATTGCATTTCTTAAAATATTTTTGCTTGTACAGCTTGAAACTGAAATAGCTTGTATTTTTCTTTTTTTGTTTGTTGTAGGAAACATACTTGGCAATTTCCTGCTCTTGTCCTAAGACACGAAAACTTTATGATCACACAGAAGCCTGTCTTGGCCTTCTCAGTGTCTGAAAGCAGATATGTGTGAGGTTCAGGCTTGTTCATGATTAGGCACAACTTGAGCAGTGTTTTCAGAATCAAGATTTTGGCCAAAGCTGGAATTTGTGCTCTAGCATCTTACTATAATTTTGCATCTCTCTTTTTAACCTCTCACTGTGCTGTTGGATATCTTATGTGAAGCAATTAGCAATATGTTACAGCCTTTAAGGCTTGAGCAGGATTTGCTGTTTCATTCTCAGGAACTGACACGTCATGATGACTATTGCAGCCTGGGTATTACTGGAGCACTCTTTGTCTGGATTGTTGCTTTCAAACTGGGCATAATGTAATGCTAAAATAAAAGAGTTTTCTTGTCTAAGAAATATACTGTATATTTTTTATATAAGAAATTCTTTTTTTAATATAAGATGATTTTGAATTTAGTATCCAAGCAATATAGTAGTTATTTTAAATGAAAAATAGCTGATGTTCTGCTTAGATGCTATGCAGTATGAGCAAAGATGTCATCTTCCTGGTGATTCCACTGTCTTTTCATTAGAATGCTAAGAATGCAAATCTTGGCAGGAAATAAATAATTATTATGCAAAACTGACTTTTTTTTTTCAAGAGGAAAATGCTTTATTATGCCAGTAGTTTCTGGGTTTAGCACTTTACCAATGACATTTTTGAATGCATGTGATACATCCTTGTTTCTGTGGAAGCCAATGTAAATTGCCTAACTACTGGAACATTTATGAATGGTAGTCGTATTGATAAACTTGCAGGAAAACCTAAGGAAAAAATTTAGGAAAGCCTAAAATGCCACTTGCTTTTTTTATTTCTGCTAATAAACCCATCAGTTCAGAATACTGTTTAATTCTTGTGACTTGTATAACTGACTGGTTAACAAGCTGAATAATGTAGTCAGAAGATTGAAAGGGGTAAGAGGTCCTTCTGAGGTTTCCTCATGGTTAACTTGTCCCCATTCCTTCCACAAGCCTAAAACCCCAAGATGCTTCAAATGAGGAAAAAGGAATAATAGCATTAATGTTATATCAGAACAGAGAATGGCATAATATTATATTGTTATCTGGAGTAGTGAGTACTAAATAAGTTACAGCATGAGCATGGCTTCTATTAAAACATCTTATTTGAAAGATACAAGCGGTAAGTAGTACTTGGCATCAGTGAGCAACATGATAACTCTCCCATTCCAGCCTGTGTTTTGGGAATGGGCCTGCTCCCTGCTGCCTCCTGGAAGCAAGTGTATAATGACGTTTTGCTGTCTTCAGTCATTCTTCTCCTTTCCAAGCAGGGGTACTTAGGAGTTCTCCTAAAGTTTTAAATTAAAGGAAGCCAAGAGGATTTAAATTTAATAACATCTTTAAGTCTTCCTTCTATAATGGTTTCTATTGCCACATCTGTTGCACAGATGAGTTTACTGCTCATACAGGTTTTCTGAAAGAAAGCAGTAGATAGGGGAGTTGTACTAAAAGTAAATATAGCTTGAGACCTAGACCAGTCAAATGTATTAAAGACAATGTAGAATATCTAAAAGGCTCTTATTCTTGTTTGTATAATAACCAAAGAAGCAGTTTTTTTAAAGTTAAATAATTCCTCAGTTTAGGAGAGTTGCCTCTTAACCTGTCATTTGTGATGTGAAGGCGTGTGTACTTCAGATATACACATAGCAACAATCAGGAATGTCCTAAAACTTCTGCTGTTTTCTCAGGGGTTTTATACATATTATAGATGTATAAATTTATCATTTTGTGATCCCTGTGAGCTTTAGAACATTTTGCTTAAATTTATTATAATAATGGACTTAGTGTGTAATATTAACAGTAGTTGTGGTAGGTGAAAATGAATATTAAGTTGCCACTTTGTGAAGTTACATGATATATGGTTTTAACATTAAAAACAAATTGAAAGAATAATTAAACTCTAGGATTTTTTTTTGCTTTATCATGCTAAAGCATTTTTCTTACTCTTTCAGTTGATAAGCTCTATGAGCTCAGTAGCAGAGCACTGTCTCCCCTCTTTACTGCGCACCTTGTTTGACTGGTACAGGCGTCAAAATGGAGCAGAAGATGAATCTTACGAATACAGACCTCGGTCAAGCACAAAATCAAAGGGGTAAGAGTTTTCCTTGCAGAAGTCTGTTTGATTTTTGTGTGCTTTCTCATAAGAAAATGTGTGCTTTGTACTTCTGTGACAAGTATGTTGTATTTGGATTTGTCCTTACCTAACTTCTTGCAGAAAGAACACAGACTTCTTTGAGGTAGTGTATTTAACTTGTGTAGATGAGATGCATGAAGTGACTTAAAGGTTTTGGTGTGGATATACAGAAGGAAGTTGGATACTGATAATTCCAAGTTAGTTTGACCCTTTTCAAATTGTTTTGACTGTTGGTGGGTCCTTTCAGGAGGAGGGGGCAAGATGTCACTGCTGTGCCAAACCCCCAAGTCTTTCCAACTATCCATTTTATGCACATGTGCAACAATGATTACATGAAAAACAATGCAGACGTTGTCTCTGCAATATTTGTGTTCAGTCTTGTGTATGATACCTGTGTTCTTGATTTCTTATTTTAGGGATGACCAACAACGTGAAAGAGATTATCTACTTGAAAGGAGGGACTTAGCTGTAGATTTCATTTTTTGTTTAGTTTTAATAGAGGTTCTAAAACAGGTAAGCTCTTTTGCTTTGGAAAACTGATTTTAATATTTTGCTTTTAATGTTGGTTTTGATCATCTTGTTTAAATTTTTATTTTAAAAACTAGAACATATCTATGATGAGCATATGCAAGGCTTTAATTACACTCTCAATTACATAAAGCCTTTGGCCTCTCCTGTCTTTTCTTTACATGCCTGCATTATCTCTGTTCATGTGTCTTTGAAAGCTGATGATGTACTGCAAAAAACTGTAAAAAATAACATTTTATTTATGTTCAGTACCCTTTGTCAGCTTAAATGTTTTTGAAATACAGGGTGAAATTGTTGAATAACGAGACTAAAATGTCACTTTAAAAATTAGAGAAAGTATGTAACTTTGCTTAGAATTATCCTTATTTGGCTAAGAATGCCACTGCAGATTGTGTAAATGGTCATCTATTGCAGAATTAGCTTGATATATGCCAGCAAAGGATGTGTCCTTGGACACTGGTGGGAGAGATTTCTACAGGGCGTCTCACAGTACTGTTTATTTGCTTCATACATACATGCGTGTATAGGTGCTACATACATGTAAATGATATGTGCATTTCAGATACCTGTTCATCCAGTGCCAGATCCTTTAGTACATGAAGTTCTAAACTTGGCTTTTAAGCACTTTAAACATAAGGAAGGGTAAGTTTCACTTGTGTACTTTAAAATATTTTGTATTACCAGCCTGTGCTTGATTGTTGTGATTGCTCACCTTTGCCTCACATGTAACATGCTGGTGATAATACCAGTGTAAATGAACACTAGTTGATGTCTTTAAATTGAAAACATATCTTGAACAAACGTAGCTGTGTTCAATGTAACACTGAGTTTATTTTGCTTAGAATATAGAGAATGATTTGCGTTCGCAGACACAGTAAGAAAAATCTGAGTTTGGATAACTACAGTAAAACTTCTATCCAGAATATGTTTCTTGTGAAATAAGAAATGAAACATTACTTTAAATGTCCACCCGTACGTTTTATGTTTGAATTCAATTGTTTTTATGGTAATAATTTGCCTTGCCTAAGGCATCAGGGACAACCTTTATATTTGTAATTGAGAACTTGCTTTGGGTTTAGAAGATCAAAGTTGTATTTAATGGGTTTTTTTCCATTTATTGGGGGTTTTTTTCTCTTTAGGTATTCAGGAACCAACACTGGGAATGTGCATATTATTGCAGACTTATATGCAGAAGTGACAGGGGTTCTTGCTCAATCAAAGTAAGTTCAGTCTCCAACTTTTTGTGTTTAGGAACAAACCAATGTAGACTTAAAGACTATTTAATACAGCAGAATCTATTCATGTCCGCAGCAACTAATCCTGTAAGTTTCAAGTCTAGCCAGGTGTAGTCTGTTGTGTCTGTCTTATGTTCCTGCACAGTAAAATTGGACAAATCAAGAAATAATCTTCGGTACAATTGCTTTGCAGTCAACTTGTTAGGGGCAAGGAAAGGAGGCCCTGTGCCTGTCAACTGTTGTTTAGTTAACTGGTATATTCTAATGTGCTGATCATTGTAGGCACTCTTAAATGCCTAGATTTGAAGTGTCAGAGTTCATCTTGCTTGCATTTCTCATACAGTAGCTGCTGTTACTGTTACAGACTAAAGAAATTGGTTCAAAATTGTAGACCACTTACAAAAGTAACTAAGAATGCAAATAATTGCTATCTGTGTCCCTTGTTCAGGTTTCAAGCTGTTAGGAAGAAGTTTGTCACTGAATTAAAGGAACTGCGACAAAAAGAACAGAGTCCTCATGTAGTACAGAGTATCATCAGTTTGATTATGGGAATGAAGTTTTTTCGAGTAAAGATGTATCCTGTGGAGGATTTTGAAGCATCGTTTCAGTTTATGCAGGTAAACGAATGTTACAGAAAACCAGAATGAGCGTAATTTTAAATGTTTAAGTCACGAAGCTACAATGATGCTGTGATCAGTCACTCGCTCTACTGGTGTGTCATCCTTCATCCTTTTCTGTTTAGTCAAGTTTTCAGGGATGTGAATTATTTCTCTGCAGTTTGTGAGTACCCGGCATCAGGAGAAACCTTTCACAATTGTCTCACTAATGTGGCAAACCTGTAATATGTGAATTTAGGACTGAGTGAAAATGGGTAGCAATAAAATAGTTTTCTGTCTTTATAAAAGCAGTATGTTAAAGAAAAAGAATTATTTGATAGATCATTTTTTTAACAGATTAGATGTCAGGACATACTTTTCTTTAGAAACACTATGGATTATTTCTTGTATATGGAATATTTAATTATCATTCATTTTCTTTGCATCAAAGTCTTTTGAAAAATGAAAATTAGTATATAAAAATAAAGTGTAATTTTCTAATGATTTTAATAGAGACAAGCATAAATTTTTTCAAGCTTCAGAATAATCTGAGGGAAAATGTGCATGTTTATATTCTGTTATATTCTGAGTAGTCTTTATATTCTGAGTAAAATGTAAATAGCTATCTGGTATTACAAATGTTCTCCTTTCAATTTATTGAGGTATGTTGCTGGGCAAACAGGTTTTAAAGTTTCTTACGTTTTGCAAAGTTGATATTGTTAAGGAATATAAGACTAACTCAAACACATTGCATGTTTTAAATTAAAACAGGCAACTAATGTTATACTGCTAGTGGGTTTTATGGCATAGTTATGTTTGTACTCTTTTTTCTAAATATTTTTCTAATGTTTTCTTACTAAGGAGTGTGCTCAATACTTCCTGGAAGTAAAAGATAAAGATATAAAACATGCACTTGCTGGTTTGTTTGTGGAAATTCTCATACCTGTGGCTGCTGTAAGTATTTTAATCCCCCTGCTACACTGTTCCTCTCACTTTAAATTGGGCTCTCATTATTAAAATTGCTTCTATTAATCTGCAAAATATAACATTTTTTTAGATTCAAAAAGACATCTGGTACCTAAGGAGGGCTTACAAGAAGGCTGAAGAGGGACTTTTTACAAGGGCGTGTAGTGATAGAACAAGGGGGAATGGCTTTAAACCAAAAGAGGGTAGGATTAGATTAGATTTTAGGAAGAAATTCTTTACTGGGAGAGTGGTGAGGCACTGGTACAGGTTACCCAGAGAAGTTGTGGATGCCCCATCCTTGCAAGTGTTCAAGGACAGGTTGGATGGGACTCTGAGCAACCTGGTCTAGTGAAAGGGGTCCCAGTCCCTGGCAGAGTGGGGAGTTAGAACTAGGTTATCTCTAAGGTCCCTTCCAACACAAACCATTCTGTGACTGTTAAGCAGATTACAAGCACCTTCACAGTCTTAAAGGGAAATATGTTGGCTTGTGAGTTAGCTAGTTCCAAAGTTTTTTCAGAACTTTAAAAAAATTGTCTGTTTTCTAGACACCTTTATTATCAGAACATTGTGTAATTTTATACATGCTCTAAAAATTTGAAATTTCCTTGGTTTAAGATTCGTTTTCTCAAGGGTCTTGTTGACTTTTCTTTGTTAGCTGAAACCTGTTAAGCTCTTTCTAGAATAAGCTGAGATACACAACATTTTTGCAGTCTGATAAGGAGAGTGTGAACTCCTATGCAAGAAGGAAGAATGTAGGTTTTGGCTAATTAGATAAAAATCATTTGTAGAGGTGAATGTCCACTAGATTTAATCCTTCAAGTGGAAGAGCAGTCAATCATCTCCTGTGTGTTTTTTAAATCTAAAAGTAGAAATTTCACACAGCAGCCATGAACAAGGAAAAAAAACTTTATATCATCACAGTGTTGGATGTAGAGTGCCTGTAATGCTGCTTGTGAGAATGTTTCAGTCAAGACAGGCTCTCTTCGCTCGCAGGCTGCTTTGCTTTATTGTGTGAAGCTTGTTCAACAGGTCAAGAAGAAATAATGACACCTGAGTATACATACTTCAAGTTGACCATTTACCACAAGCTCAGTTAATTTCTTTGTAGTAGAGTGATACTTGGTATGTTTGTTGTCTAAAATGGTAGTTGTATTAGCAGATGCCAGGCCGCACTGTGTTTGGCATGCAGTTCCAAAAAATGGCAGGTTGTGGCTCTATGTTGCAACTGATTATAGGGACATATCTTAGGGACATGCTGTATATGGAGAATTGGGACATGTAGATCTTGTTTTGTAGAATGGGATCTACAAAGCCTAACACACTAGGTGGGCATCCCATCTGAGCAAGAGCATAGGAAAAGAAAGATAACGCTCTCTGACCTCTTCATCCTCTTTTAAATAGTTTACATTGCCCTGGGCCATGAGCAAATACTTCTTTCCCTTCCCTGGTCTGAGTCTTAGTTTTTTTGAAGGGATTTTTGGGTGGGGTGTTTTGGTTTGTTTGTGAGGTTTTTGTTTAGGCTGGTTTTGTTTGGTTGGTTAGGTTTGGTATTCTTGGGGGTTTGGTTTTCTTTTTTTTTTAATGTTTAAATTAGAAAGGAGACAATCTTTTTTCATAAGACATAACTAGAAAGAGGTGGTTCTAGTAACTGTTTATTGGAAGAAGTTTTGATCTTACCCAGGTATGCTTACACTCTTCTAGAGAAGAATTTCTTATCCTATTAAAGAGTGAACACATTTTTTTGTTTGGATTCTGTATTTGCTTGGCAGTTGGTGTGGGAGTGCCGAGTGAAACTACTTAGCATTTAGGTAAATGCAAATACTAGTTTGCAGAATCATAAACATGGTGAAAATTGCCCTTACAATAATGAGGAGGAAGCAGCATTTGGGAGTTGGGACTATCTGGTGGCAAGGGCAGAGGCAGGAGCACCGGCTGTGCAGAGCACTTGTGGTGCTGTGTGATCCCTTCCTACAAGCGCAGCCTGAATCAGTGCTTCAGACAGCTGGGGAGGGAGGCTTGGTCTTCCTTCTGACTCACAGAGTCTCTAATCATGTCATACAAATGGAGCTTCTTAAATAGAAGCGAAGAGCCTGCTCCCAGAGTGAGGTGTAGTTGAGCAGGTTAGTCATTCTCTTGGAAGATGTGAGATGCAAGTTTGAATATTTTTGATGCAGCTGAAGTAATTGAATGTAGATTTTTCTGTATTTGGCTACAGAAAATCACTCAAGTGAGGAAGCTGTTGGGTTTCAGCATTGAGACTTCTTTACTGTCATTCTCTTGCTTAGTCATTCAGGTATTTTAAGAAACCTGACCTGATTTGGACCCTGCAGGTGTGACAAATCACAGCACATTTTATAGCAGAGAAGTTAGGGCCCCTCTGAAAGCCTAGGGTTATATCCCGAAGCAGCAGTTCCGTGATGACAACAACTGACTGATTTCTCATGTGGACCTAGCAGAATGCTAATCAACCTATAGCTTAAGAATAGCAAAGGATAAATAATTTGGTACATAGGAAGTGATTTAAGTCATAACTACTTTCTCAGTTCTTTCTTCTTGGATCCGTACACATTACAGAGATACATGCTGTTTTTATGCTTCTACGTCATGAATGTTTTTAGAATGCTCTTAGAAGGGTGGGCATGATTTTTCTTTATATAGTGTTAGTTTATATCGTATTAATAACTACAAATAACAAAAATAAAAAAAATTATCTTACACTGTAAGGAAATTATATGTACAGAGGACCTCTTCCAAAAAAGCCAATTCAGTCTCCAACATCCCACCCTTCAATTTGATAAATAAAGCAGAAACAGGTTAAAACAGTAGGTTGAGAATATTGTTTAAATGGATCATCATGGATATCCAGAGAGCAGCCTAAGAGCCTTGCAGAGGTTTTGATAAAGAAGGTGGTAACTGGCTGGGTTGTGGAAGGAAACTTATTCTATGTGCAAGAACAGAGCGGGTCAAAAGGTTGTAGGGCTCCATGTATGTTTCATTAACTCTGAAAGCTAAGCAAAGACAACTTAACTGACTAGTAATCCTGTGGATTATTTCTTAAATTTTCAGTTTTCAGTATTGGAGGACAAAAAAGAAAACAGGAGCAGTCAAGAGGGGAACTGTCGAAGTTACAGATATTAATTTTTTAAATAAATGAAAATATGCATATGAAGAGTTTCAATGTAGTTTTTATTTGTTAGTTGGTATCAAATACCTTTTCTTCTTTAAGTATGGAATAGAGGCCACATTCCTAAAACAGTTTTTTTTAGTGGACTGTTTTGCTGGGGTGGGGTTTTTTGTATGTTTGCTTTAATTGTTAATTTTAGCTGTGTGGTTGTAGTGTTTGGCATGATTTCTTGTGCTTCTGTTTATATTTCAGATAAATACACCCAAATACCTTCCTAATGTAAAATTTAACTTTTGAATGGTTTTGAATCAATAGACTTCTTAATGTATATTTAAATTGCCTTCTGTGTAAATTTCTAAGTCCATTAATTTGTGTATTTTTTTTAATAGGCTGTTAAAAATGAAGTGAATGTGCCATGTTTGAAAAATTTTGTGGAGATGCTTTATCAGACTACCTTTGAATTGAGTTCAAGAAAGAAGCACTCGCTGGTATTTTAAAGAAATATTTCAACTTCTCCATTTTGTTCATCTTAGACTCTTAAACTAGTACATTATATGAGGGAAAGCTTATCAGGCGTATTAATTTAAATCTTAACGTCTCAATATAATTAAATTCCCACAGTGTATGTGCATTTGTTCTAATTTTGCTTTGTTTCTTTGTGCAGATATGTGCTCTTGTTATCTCACATGTTAGATTGTCTTGAAACCAGTGCTTGTTTTTGACTGGTTTTGTGGCTTTTAGCAGTTATTTAACCTAATGTCTTTTTAATAAAAATCTTGCATTCAGGGAGTCTGAATATATTTAAATTAGGGTTAATTAAAAATGCAAGTGTCAGAGAAGACTTTTCCAGTAAAATAGCATCCTCTTAATAGCCCTTCTCTGCCTGTCTCCTCTTTTAGTTTTTCTTTTTCCAATTTTTTTAATTATCTCTTATTTATGCACTATTTGGTTATTTTGATGACTATGGCAGCCATGTTTCAAGTCTATTCACTTCACTTTGCTGAAAATGTAGAGCTAATTTTTGCATTTCAGTTGACATACTCAGTAAATGCAAGTGAATTTAAAATGTTTTATTCTCACTTTCATGTTAGGGACAAATTTTACTTTCTAGTATTCTGCATATATAAAACATATATTGTTGTATTGGTTAAACTCCTTATGTAAGAATAACATAGAGTGGTTGATGTTAGTATTCAAAATGTCATTTATTTATGAAGTTAGAAACATTATATCAGAGTACAATTTACCTACTCATCCTTTAATTTTGCTTCAGAACAAGCAAATCTGCAGTCAAATTTGGTGCTAATCCCCATTCTGTGTTAAAGTATGTGGTACTTAAACAAATCTTATGTTACTAAAGCAAAGCTAAATCATACTCTGCATATTCACAGATTTATTTAAATTAAATTATATTGTGGTTCATTCCTCACTAAAATTAGATCTTGAGTAGAAGTAACGTTTCTGACAACTTAAAAGTCTGCCTCAGTTTTTAGTGAGTTCATGTTTTTCCTGAATATTCTTGGAGGCAGTTCACCTGCCCAGCATGTAGGACTACATGAATTGAGTCTTGTGGTTGCAGGGAAAGCATGAATATTGTATGAAAGGTCAGACTGCTCTCAGTCCTTGTTTGAGATCAGGCCTTGCTGGGGGATGAGCTTCACCTTGGTGCCACTGCCGCAGTCTGACACCTTGGGCTCTTCCAGCCCCCGGGAGGTTCCCCAGGGCACTGTGCCTGGCACGAGTATCCCAGCGCAGGGGAGAGGCTGCCATGCAGTGCCCAGACTGTGAGAGTGAGAGGCAGCAACCAATTGTGTGTCTCATTCTCAATGTACAACACGTAGGAGATCTGCAAAGAGCAATTTGATCAATTCTTTTTCCCCCCTACTCGTAGGCTTTGTATCCATTGATCACCTGCCTGTTGTGTGTCAGTCAGAAACAGTTTTTTTTAAATAACTGGCACGTTTTCCTGCAGAACTGTTTGTCACATCTAAAGGTAAGAATCCTTTTTAATTAAGGAACTGTTGCAAATCACTAGCATTTATTACAATATGTTCTCAGCATTCTTGTGCCAAATAAACAATGAATAATATTTGGCTGTTTAAAAGGACACTGAAATATTTTTCTAAAGAGAAATTTAGTGTTTCAAGTCTCTGTATTAAACTTAGTAGAAGTTTTTGTGATGCTATGTCATGTTAAAAATAAGTGTGGTCCTCTTGGGGATTATAATTTTTACTGAGTAAAATCTACAGAAGTGTCTGCTAATAAGGGCTATTCATGCCAGAGAAAATACAAACTATAATTCTTTATGTGCAAATTATATGTGAGAAAATAAGGGACTTGTCTGCTCTTCTAAGTAGAATGTATAGGAAGTGCAAAATTTCTCTCTCTTATTCACTTATTGAAGGAATAGAAAATCAACTGTGAAACCAGAAAAGATGTTATATCTACAGCCTGTGATACATATTTTAAAAAAACAATTACAGTGTCCCTTTAACTTGTGACTTCTGTTGATATCATTGTAAACATCAATTGGTTGATAAAAACATCAAGATACTTAACAAATTAGAGATTTTCTTATAGCATTAGTTGTTGTACATGTTCTTTCCTTGATTATGATTAACATAATTCATGATTTTGCCTAATGTATTGATTTTGAAAATGCTAATGAATTCTTTGATCCTCCTTCACAACATTGATTCTGGTTAGATATGAGTGACAATTCTGAAGCTTATTCATAAAATGCATAAACCAGCATGAAGTCAAAAGGAAAATGGTTTAGCTGCTTGGATTGTTTTTAAGGGTCATTTTGTTCTTACATCTTTCACATCTTTCTGTTGCTTGTTGGGTTCTGTATATTTTTCATCTAACATTATTGCAGTTCTTTTGCAATATTTGCCGTGAATTTTGTTTTGTGGTTTATTTTGCTTATGGAGGCTGCTTGTGCTTTTGTTTTTAAAGCTTTCAAAAAAACTTCTTGCAGTCTAGGAGTTGCCTTTTCTGGCTTAATGTCCATTGCTGGTAATGGATGTATTAAAACTATAAATGCCAGTGAGTTCAACTGGTAGTTGCTGAGCATGCATTTTATATTTTACTTAGTTTTGTTAACCACTAACAGCTTAACACATTTACTGTAAGGCTCTATTCAGCAGAAATTCCACATATGAATTTCTGCAATTCAGGATTTGCAGTGTTACGATGCTATGCCATCAATGAGTTCTTTAGGATATTTTATGGCTTGGTTTAATTTGGCACACCAAATACTATGAAGTTTTTTTGGTGCCCACCTTGTTCAGAAACTTTGTTGAGCTTAATCTTGAAAAATACACCCCCACTGTCCTCATGTGTCTTACGAATTAATGTATTCCTTTGTTTCTGAAGCTAATTAAATGCATGCACTCTGTAATAAGTAATCTCATTAATTTATAAATCTGAATTTCACAGCAGTTTAGTCTTTTAGATTTCCCCTTCCCCATTTTATTTCCTGATTTTCTAATGACTAAAATTATTTTATTTGCAGTTATTTAAATATGTAAAATGAAAGAAGAAATTCTGAATCCATTGCCTCTAGTGTCTTTGTAGTTAATAAAGTAATTTTGAGAGTTAGTAAGAGATACTTAGAGCACTAATAGGATTTTTCTACCCCTCCTGTATTTGTTGAAATTAACAAATTAGGAATTGAAATAATGGTAACACTTAGAGTCTGTCACAGGGATATTCTATGAAGAGTACAGGCATGCTAGAAAGTCACCAAGAGGTAACGTAGGTCGTGGATTCATGATGCTCTCTTTATTCCCTGGTGATTGCCCAGTGCAAACGCTTACTAAGCCATGAACACCATGTTGCACTTTGGTGACTGAAATAAGCTATTTCCCATTTGCCATGGTGTGAAAGCTCGCACCTTTGCAGTTGCCCCATAGTACCTGATGCAGGGTTTGTTCATACCCTGCTTTACCTTCTGGTGCTACATTAAATTTGATAATGCTCATGAGAGTGCTCTGAATCCTAAACCTGGCAGTATTTATGGCCTTTGTAAACTCTCTGTTCTGGGTTTCAGTGCACATTGCCTTGAGTTATCCTCAAAGCAGGCTTAGTGTGTGGGGAGAACATCCTAGCCTTGCTGAAGGGAGGAAGCCTAGTGGTCTGGACCAATGCAAATAGCGCATCAGTGATTTGTAAGAGTCAGTTTGCACCAGGAATGTACTAAAAAATGTTGGGTTTTTTGGGGGTTTTTTTTATATGTATAGCTGGCTTTGTCCTACAAAGCTGTTGGGATGCTGCTTCAGCACTGAGCCCAGCAGGCATTTTTTTACACACTGTAGTGTAGGCAAAATTCTGAATTTGTTCAGCAGACAGTAACACTGGGGTCAGTATTGTAAAACATTTTGCTTACTTTTTTTGACTAGTATTTAGACATACCACTTCTAGCAAGTTTGTCAGAAAGTTGATAAATTCTTGGATGAATCTGAGTTGTTGTGATATCTTTTCTACCTCTTCTGGAGAGAGGAAGGAACATTTTAAAAAACTGCAGAAATGGGAGAGAACAGTGTCTGTCGTTCTGCACCACTGTTGGCTGGAAAAAGAGTAATTTTTTTTCACAGTTTACCCACAGTGTCTGTTACCACAAAACCTTGAAAGTTGAAGGAGCGTTTTCTGCCACTATAGCAAACCCTTTATTTCTACTGAATAGAGTCCTTGCTAGACAGCTATCTGTTGGTTTTGTGCTTTTTTTCATCTAACATGCATGTGCCTTCCATTCTCATGTTTGTTATGTTTTGCTGTCTCACATTGCTTTATTTAGATGCCATCTAACAACAGTATCAGAAAACAAATAGAAACACTGCAGGTGAGTTAATATGTTGTAACTCAGTGAAATGTTGCTTTGTCTCATGTAAATACTTTTGTTTTGGTTTATGTTACTTGTTGTATTTTGTGCTTTCCTTTCTTTGTAAAATTGCTGTTAGTGCTGTTAAGAAGCAACAGGGTTAAGAATAGCTAATGTTTCATAGATCTTTTTCTTTTGCCAGGGAGTAAAGGAGAAAGATAGAAAATTGTCTAATACCAATTTTTCCTTGGGGGTGAAAGTGTGGCTTTGTAAGATTGATGATCAGTATCACAGCTGGTTTTCCTGAAAGGCAGTGCATGTTTCCACTGGAAATAACTACCTATTCAGATGTATGGGTTTTTCTGTTACTTCATTTCAAAAAATGTCTTGCATGTGAGCAAACTGAAAACATTTTCACAGTAAAAAAAATGTGAAACTGATTTACTGTAACAACTTGCAGTGCACTAACTTGAAAGACTTTTACACTGTTGGTTTTGCAGGTTTTAAAAAGTAGAAATTGTTTTAGTTCAGAACAGAAGAAAAGTTTAACATCAGTATTAAAAAGTACTTTCTTCAGTAAGTGACTACATTTGACTAACATGGAAAAAATGCTATTTTGTTTCTTGCCATCATTGAGATTTGTTTCATTGACTCATTTAATGTGTCATGTAAAACCACCGTAATTTGCTCTTTTTGGTTTTGTAACAGATACTGTTCTTGACAACTTTTTTCATAGTCTGCTGATACCATAATTTATGTTAAAAGTTTTAGGATGTTAAACAAAACTATGTTTAAAAATAAATCATATAGAGTACTTTAAAATCTGGCAGACATAATCTAAAAAAGACTAAAATTCAGCCAGGTTGTTGAATTACATAGCCATCTATTCCTTATTCTAGTTGCTGAAATGTCTAAGAAGAAAGAAATACTGATATGTTAATACCAGGTGTACACAAAGTGTGCTATAATTCAGACCCCCAAAGCAATTTTCTTCTAGCATATCTGTTTAGTCCTTCATTATAGGAAGTGATAATGAAAATTTTTGGTGCTTAAAATAATAAAAATACTGCAGGATTTATTTTGTAACTATTTTCAAAAGGTGAATGCCTCTTTATATGCTCCTTTTTATTCTTTATAACAAGCAAATTTTGTCATAACTACTCAGAAGTAGGTCTCTTGGATGATAACCTGCTAACAGATGGAATGTTGTTTACATGTTATTAAAATATCTGCTATATTAGTATTAAAATATCTGCTACCTTTACCATTTTTTTAATTAGATGACTGAAAACCAACAATAATTTTTGGGTTTAGTTATGGGCCCGTAAATTAAGCTCTCCCATAGAATATCAGAAATAAGAAAATGGGAACATTACTCTGTTCCAGGTGCATTTCAGACAGACTTTGATTACGCATGTACCAATGAATTCCCCAGCCTACTTAGACAATCAGTAATTGTTGGCCTGTAAATTAAATATAATGAGTAATAATATTGTGGGTTTTTTGCTGTTCAAGCTGATTAGAATCAAAGCTATCACAGTCTCACTCTCTGGTACAGTTACATTTGCTTCTTCCTCAAAGTAGCACTGCAGGTAAATTAACTGAACAGAGGGACAGTTATGAGTGTGAATAGCAATCAGGGACAGGTGTAACTTCTTACTGAATAGATTTTGTCTAGATCACTTTCCTAAATTCACCCACTGCCTAGTTACAGGTGCTGATTCAGAGGTGATGGCAGCACATACTGATGAGTGTGAAAGGAGGGTAAAACAGCATTATCACCAATGTAAACTGGGCTAAGTTAATCCCTCTAATATTCTAGTAGTCAGTCGTGTATGTTACTTGTCTGTACTTCTTTGAAATACCACTTCTGCCTCTGTGATTCTGTGATAGGCTTTCAGCCTTTCTTAAAATAAGATGCTGCCAAAACCAGTAGTCTGGACCCACCTATGTTAAAGCCACCAAAATTACCCTCCTTAATGTATATAGCCTTTTACACTGACATGGACATGAAATTACTTTGATCAGCTTACTGGTGCAAGTTGGACTTTCTTACTGCTAGATTTAATGCAGAGGGAGCACTGAGGTTGTGGAGGCGAGAACCATGAATGGGTATCTCTTTTTGAACAGTATGGTTGTAGTTCCACTTACACCCTTTGTGAATTTGCACTCCATTTGTCCTGGAAGGACTAAGTCATCTGCTATTCTGACTCACTGGCTTGTGACACAGAATATGAAATAATTTATGTTCAAGTCATCATATAGATATGGCTTGAAACAGAGACTTCACTGGAGATGGGGAAGGTGTGGTTTTGGGATTCTTTTGTTGGGTTTTTGTTGGTTTTGTTTGGGCTTGTTAGTTTGAATTGGGATAATGCCTAAAAAGTTGACACCTGGGAATCATATATTATATTCAGAAGTTTATACTTAATGGCCAAGTCCAGGAATCTTGCTGGGCACTTCTAGATTGTAAGTACTCCAAGAATCCCTATTTGGAAAAGATGTTTCTGGAGTTGGTACAAAGAATGTTAGTTACTTACTGTTTTACACAGTTTAAGAGCTCAGAGGAGCAAAGATAAACTCGTAGTAGCAGCTTTAAGACAAAAATTTTTTTGCATACAGTACATAATTTAAACTGAATTGTGCTGCAAGATTTTATATTAATTCAAGAAAAGGTAGCATAATTGTTACAATAAAAATTCATTGAAAGTGAGCAATCTAATATGAATTCATTGAAAGTGGGCAAACTAATACAGCCTGCAGGAAGTGTCTACATTGTGTGAAGGCACACCCAAAGAAGCATCCTTGTGTGCCTGCCCTGTTTTGCATTCTTTTCTTCTGCACCTGCTACTGTTTGCTGTCACAGACTGAGTGATGGAATGAGACCTTGTGCCTGATCCAAAGCAGCTACTCCACTGTTTTAGACAAACTATAAGTTAGTCTGCTATGAAGTAGATATTTGTTACCAATGACTTTCTGAGAAAAGTTCTTGAAAGCAATATACTCTTGGTGTGTTCATCTCAAGAGGAATGTCTACCTTTTAGTTACTGCTCTGCCCTCAGAGTTAGAGATGTGTAAAATGAGCTTGAATTACTAGTTAAAAATTTAGGGAGTTTTGGAAATATGCAATACAGGCTTGTTTTTATGAAAAAATATCAAAAACTTGTAGTCAGTATTGAATCCATCTGCTTTCATTGTTTAAAAAATTTATTTTCAAAAGTAAATAAACATAATAGAATTTTGTCAGTGTCTCACAGACAGCAATAACTGTACATTTAAATTTATTTTACAGAATAAAGATCCCAAAATGTCCCGAGTTGCACTGGAATCTTTGTATAGGTTATTGTGGGTTTATGTTATTAGAATTAAATGTGAAAGCAACACTGTAACTCAAAGGTAAGTTCATTATCCAAAGTATTTTAAACTACTGATTGTTGGAGATTTTATTCCCACCTAATGATAGCAGAAGAGATCTTAAAGCCAGCTCAGGGATGGTTTAGTCAAGTAAACAGGGGACCAAACATTTTGTCTTAATAGAGAAAACCAAAAGTCCTTGAGTATTTTGATGGAAAGAAGGAATAAAGTCTAGAACTGTCTTTGCAGCGATAGAAGAGGGCAGAGAGATAAGCAGGAAATTTATTAAAGTTAAAAGACGCTAATGGTGCCAGAACAAATCGGGTATGAAGTGTCCATCACTAAGGATGGACTGGAAATGAAAACGTTTTCTTTGTAATTGTCTATAATGAGAATTTGGAGTAGTCACTCAGATTGTGCCCCCTCCTCCTGACTAGTAGTAACTGGTTTAAAACAGGATATTTTTCAGTTCATAGAGTTTCAGAGTTCACGATCCTGTTGCCTGTGACAGCTGGGGCTGTACTTCCTGTATGTGGTCCTACCTGTCGTAGGTTTCTGTATTATTTCATAGTAGCCACACACACACACACACACACACACTTCCAGATTTGAACTGTAACATCTATGCTGTTATAAGGAGCTATTTTTAAAACGCCTTTTTATTTCTTTTTGCTTCTAAATTCTTGTAGCCGTCTCATGAGCATCGTATCAGCACTTTTCCCAAAAGGATCACGTAGTGTGGTCCCACGAGACACACCTCTGAATATATTTGTGAAGATTATTCAGTTCATTGCTCAGGTAAGAGTACACCTAGGTAGAGCTATAATAATAGGGTGTACATAATTTGGAAGAAATGTGAATTTAAGGTTAGTTTTTGAAATATTTGCACTGAATTAATGCTCTCATACCTTGAGTACAGTTTCCCCAAATATGTATAACAAACGAAAGAACTCATTCTCTTTCCAGCAGTGGCAAAACTATTTTTTTAAACTTCAAAAACTGTTGTGTATGAACATTATGATGATTAGTATTTACATTTGTATTGCAGTGCTGGGAGCTCTATGTGTGTGTATATATATATTTATATAGTACACTAATAATTACTATATCCATTATGATATTTTTATAAGGGACAAAACATTAGAGCAGTATTACCCACTTATATTTAGTCTGGCAACTGGCCTCTATTGACAGAAATAGTATGCAATGAATGCAGTGGTGTATAGTGGAATTGCATTATGGTTTATATTATTTTAGGTGCTTCTCTTGTCCTAATATTAAAATGCAAGATACAATCTCACAAGATGAGCTCTCATTAATCTTTAATCTTATAGATTATAGACATCTTTTCCTGTCTTAGAAATAGCTTGTCTGTGCTTCAGCTTCCAAAACTATTTGCTTTTGGTCATACAGGGATGAGGCAGAATACACAACTCGTCACTGTTTATATTTTTTTGTATTTATAGTGTAATTTTTTTATTCCTTAGGGCTTCTCTTTATCCCTAATTTTTGGTTTTCTATAAAAGCTCATCTTACTTGTAGAAATGTGTTTGAACTGAGATGAGTTGTCTGGGAATTTTTTCAGGAGAACTGGTTCAACCATATCAGGGGATGAGCTGTATTGAATTGTACTAGATTTTAAAAAAAATTAAGTCATAAAAATAAAGAGAAAAAAAGGATTATTTTCTAAACTTTTTTTTGTTTTTTTAAATTTTAAGACATGATACCCAGTACCTGTGCAAAGCCAAGAAATTATGCATATTAACAGAAAAGAGATGATCATACTAATCTATTTTCCTTTATAGGAACGTTTGGATTTTGCAATGAAAGAAATAATATTTGATCTTCTTAGTGTTGGAAAATCACCTAAAACCTTCACTATTAATCCAGAGGTAATAAAAGCTCATTACTTGCATGCCATGAGAACAGGGCATTGGGGGATTTTTGAGGGGGGAAGTGGTTAACTCTGTTTGAGCCAGGTTAAAAGCAGATTAATGAGTATCTGAAGGAGTATTCTGTGTTCTGCTAACACTGAAGAAGTAATTGTAGTTGTGCACAATTGCTGTTTGATTTCAGGTGAGCAAGCCAGCAGCCGTTCTACAGTTAAGACTCATGTGAACAAAATTACAGGGAGTATATTTTTTGTTACAGTGTACCTGTAAAGCATGTTTTCAGGAAAGTCACACCTAGCTCTTCAACACCCAGTCTAACAGATGGGAGGTTTAAGCAATGTCTGTCTTCAGTGTGTTGCTCTAGAGGTTCGTATCAAGTCCTTTAGTGCTCAGTACTATAGAATATTCTCTATCTTAGCCTGGGCCAAGTCAGTTCAGTTGAATGAGAGTGTGGAGCGGCACAGAAAGCTTAAACTTTATTCTTGTTATTTCCATTACCCTAATATGTAACATTTAAATAAGCCTGTCCTGCTGAAACTGTACTGCTGTCTGTTTAAAAGAGAGGAACAATGCAATTTGTATTTTGTCTCTGTGTTACTTCAATATTGTAATTTCTTATGTTTTCTCTTTCCTTTTTTTGTCTCTTTTTTTGGTCTTGAAGAGGATGAATATTGGCCTCAGAGTCTTCCTTGTCATAGCAGATAGCTTGCAGCAAAAAGATGGTGAACCACCAATGCCAACTACAGGAGTTGTTCTTCCTTCAGGAAATACTCTACGTGTGAAGAAAATTTTTCTTAATAAAACGCTGACAGATGAGGAAGCAAAAGTTATAGGTATGATGAATTCTTTTGTAAGTTGGTATTTCAATATGTATGCATATATTCTTAATTATTCTCAAGCAGTACATTTGTGTAATTTTATTTATGTATTCATTTTAATTGTTAGCAAGAATTGCTTTGATTCGTTAGAGAGGGCTGCTAGACAATATTGACCCTCTGGTGTCTCAGACCAAATCCATGTCTTTTCTTAAAGTGTTCTGCATTGACAAATAAGCACAAAGAAGCCTAAATGCAGTTAGTGTGGTAAATAGCATGGCAAGTCTTTTTCCCTTGATGTTACTCTAAAATGTCCCAAATGTCTCACAGCTGAGTGGGGTAAGACAATCTTGATCCCTGTGCTCTGTTGATCGTCTGTGAATGAGGTAGTCATTTCTAAAGGACTGTTTCAAGAAATAAATTTAAACTAGAACTAAAAAGCTTAGAATTGAGAAAACAAAGAAGCAGCTAATTCATTGCTTATGTTTCTTCTGAAGGAAACTTCTACTTTTGTGCAATATCTCATATTTATATATTTATAGATATATGTTTCATATATACATCCATTTATTTTGACACTTAATGTATGTATTTCATGTCATCTGTGCAATAAGAAATTTGTCCTAAGCTGAATAAGTGGCAGATATTTTAATAAAAATATGAAAAAAGGTAATAGAACTCTTTGACTTTTCAGGAATGTCCATCTACTATCCTCAAGTCAGAAAAGCACTGGATAGCATTCTTAGGCATTTGGACAAAGAAGTTGGAAGGCCCATGTGCATGACTAGTGTACAGATGTCCAATAAAGAACCAGAAGACATGATTACGTACGTACTGAATTGCAGCATTTTTGCTGTCACAGTAGCATCCCATTATTTTTATGCTCTAATGTTGCAGATGCCATCATTAATGCGTTACAATTGTGGGTTTTTTACTTGACTATTAAGTGAATGTTAGTTTCATTAATTATTGATGAAAGTGTTTGTTACCTCCTTAGTTTTGGCATGAAATCAAAAATATATGTCTGGTGTACTGAAGTAGATTTTCCTGGTTTTTTGTTGGTTATAAACTGCTGTTTTTGTAGGGGTGAGAGGAAACCTAAGATAGATTTGTTCAGAACTTGCATTGCTGCTATCCCAAGACTGATTCCAGATGGCATGAGTAGGACTGACCTCATTGAATTGCTTGCAAGGTGAGAGAAATGGAATTCTGCTCTTAGTGGATGTTGTTTTTTAAATGCTGCGTGTGCACGTTTGTCAGTGCACTCACGATGCAGTGTGAGTCACTGCGTGCAGACTCCGTCCTTGCTGCTCCTGCCAGCCTTCCGCAGCTGGTCAAGTTTGACTGGCCGTGGTAGCAGGAGGTGAATTTGTCCTGCAGACCTTGCACTTAGTTTTAGAGAGAGTATTTTGAGGAGTAGGAATTTATTTCTGTTACTTTGTTTTCTTGAATTTGTTCTATCTTTTTGTTACTGCTATGATACTTTTTTCCTTTCTTTGTCTTTCTGTTGTGAATTCTATAAGTTTTCATAAAGTCATTCTTGTTTGACCTTACCAAAATTTGAGACAGGCTCTTGGGGGAAACTTTATTCCTTTTCTCTATGAATCCTGCTTTGTTTTTCCATTTCTTTGATCCAGCACTACCCATATTCTTCCATCTCTTACCTCAGTTTAAATTGAATGTACCTTATTGGTACTAATAAATAGTTGAGACAGAAGTTTTCAAATTTTTAATGCAAGAATAGTCTTGGCACAGAAATACAGAACAGCTTATAGCTTTGAAATTATAAATTCATTTTCATATAATGTGTTAAGTTAAATATATAAAAAGTTAGTAATAATGTAAGAGAATAAGATTTTTTAACACTCTTTCTTCAGTGTTAAAAATCATATAAAAGACATGAAAGTATTAAGTAATAGTATAATACTGGGATAAGTGTCTTCTACCATAGCAGGCTTAGACATATTTTAAGTCTATGCAGAGGATTTTTTTTGTGAATTTTTCCTCATATCCAAAGTACATCTCCTTTTACTGCAAAAATAATGTGTTGTTTTCAATTTTAATTTGAAGAAAATAGCCTGTACATTCACACGGTGCTGGTCTGCTGAACTCTAAGGTGGTTGTTCAGATGCATGCAAAGATGTACCTTTGTTAAAGACTTGATGGTCTCTCTTGAAAATAGTTTATTTGTATTAAGTTTTCTGAAACCTTGCATCATTTTGCTGTAGTAGAGGTGCCTTCTGGTACTAACCAGTTTCAGGTTTATTCAGTGCAGGAAGTGCATCTCTGTGGAACTGTTCCACATTGTACAGTAAAGAAGGGAGAGTAAACACCAAACTTTAAATCATAAAGGCTGGTTAAGAGTATGCCTATCTAGGGTGATGATACCAATATTTTTTCTAAACAGGCTGACAATTCATATGGATGAAGAACTTCGTGCCTTGGCTTTCAATACACTCCAAGCATTAATGCTTGATTTTCCAGATTGGCGAGAAGATGTTCTTTCAGGATTTGTATATTTTATTGTGCGTGAAGTGACTGACATCCACCCAACGCTTCTTGACAATGCAGTAAAAATGTTAGTGCAGCTCATAAATCAGTGGAAACAAGCAGCCCAAATGCACAATAAAACCCAAGATTCTCAGGTATATCTATATAATGTCCTTTGATGTTAAAATATAGTTTGAATCTACATACAAACTTAGTAGTGGGCTTTACTGGTTTTGTTAGATAGTAAAAATTCAGCTAAATTACTTACAGTGCTTGAGGACTTTCAGATCTCTTTTTTTAAATCAACTTTTTTATCAAAACAAAATTAGTCTCAAATTTTTAAGTATTGCCTAAACACTAATTCATGACCATATTTTGCTTAGATTGTAGATCATCATATGTAACTGGAAATATGTAGGAGTTATTAAACAGCAGAACTAAACCCACCATTTTTTACTAGCCAGTAGAAAGGGTTCAAATAATTTAATATTATAATATTTACAAAAGAGTATTCCTTGAGATTTTTTTAATTTTGCTCTCATTGCATCATCTTATGAGAAAGTGAAATAAAGATGTTCTTGTGGTATTTCTTTGGACTAAATTCAGAGAGGTAATAAAAAATGAAGTGACTAATATTATGTCATTCTCATGATGCAAAATTTGACTAGTAGCCAAAAATCTAAATATTTTATGATTAAATCTGCCATCGCCAATAATGGAACTGTATCTTAGTTGTGTTTATTTTTCTACATTTGCTTAACTTCTGTGATGTTTTTCGTAGCGTGGTGTATCCAATGGGGCAGCCCATACCCTTCCCCTGGAGAGGACCCTTTATTCCAGTGTATTTCATGTGGTCGAAGGCTTTGCTTTGGTCATCCTTTGCAGCACAAGGCCTGCCACCAGGCGATTAGCTGTCAGCGTGCTCAGAGAAATAAGGGCCTTGTTCACACTTCTGGAAATTTCAAAGGTAAGAGTTGATGACTCATTCTTGCGACTGCCTGGTGAAACTACTTTCATTTTGACATTCTTTGAGCTTGGTTTGCTTTGTGTTTTGTAGAGCGATGATGAGTTGGCTATAGATGTAATGGACAGACTAAGTGCTACTATCCTGGAGAGTTTCATACATCTCACAGGGGCTGACCAGGTAGGACAGTTTTTATGGAAAGTTGCTTGTAAGATGAGGTTATTCTGCAAAGCTATTCCAAATAAATAGTATCTATTTTAAATGATAGTGTCACTACATTCATGCTAATTTTATCAGCAATTTATCACCACAAAGAGAAAAAGGTAAAAATCTTGAGGAATGTTGTGAGGTTGACACCACCACTGTAAACTTTCTGGCTGATAGTGTGTCATTATCACCACCATATAAACACTGACAGCTGTGTCTTTACCTGTTTTTCTCATCTTGCTCATAGACTGCAATTTCTTAAAAGCAAAGAGCACTGCTTTTTTTCTGCAGTAATACAGTGTCATAACAGTCAGTGAGCCCTTTATCCATGATGAAAGCTGTAATAACTGTCAGTGAATAGCAACTGAATTCCATAGTTACATATTTATCGTAAACTCCTAAGTATCAAGGAAACTTCTGATTTTAGGATTAAGAAACAAGTTGGAATTCAGTAGTAAAGCTTTTAGAGTAGAGTTTTTGGAGTTCTTCAAAATCTTTTGGAAGAATTAAATCATTATGCATGAAAGGGCTTTTTTCTAGGATTTGCTATTTCCTAATACCAGTTTGTTCTCAAACAGCATGTTTCTATAGCTGTTCACATTAGGAAATCCTGTAAAAAACCCCATAAATTACTTTTTTATTGTTCCAGATGTGGTTTTGACACTGATACTTTGTTAGATAAATAACAGTGAAGAGATTATTACTTAATATACATGGATATTAAATATTGCTTCATTGTCTTTTCTGTCCACACAGACTACTTTACTGTACTGTCCCAGTTCAATAGATTTGCAAACTCTGGCTGACTGGAATTCCTCCCCAATCAGCCACCAGTTTGATGTGGTCAGTCCCTCACATATTTGGATATTTGCACATGTGACTCAAGGCCAAGATCCATGGATTATAAGCCTCTCAAGTTTCATGAAGCAGGAAAATCTTCCAAAACACTGCCCAACAGCTGTAAGCTATGCTTGGACGTTTGCTTATACAAGACTTCAGCTGCTGTCTCCACAAGTGGATATCAAGTAAGTTGATTTCTAAAGTAAATACATTATACTATGTTGAGTACTCTTTCAAGATTTATCATCATTGTAGTGTCATTATTGTTTCAGTGAGGTAACATATAAACTCTTGATATTGTCTGTGGATTTAAGTCAGCTTTATATAACAAAAAATTAAAGCAGATTTATCTGGATAAAAAGATCATCTGCTGTAAATTAATTAATGCCTTTGGCCATATTGTAGCTCAACAGATTTGAATATAAAAGCATGCATTATTGATGTGCAAGTCTGCTCTGAATAACTTATTCAGAGTTTACTATGTTAACAATTTGGGAAGCAATGGCATAGGCATAATTGAAAAATAAATTCAGTAGAAAACCAACGTAAAATGTGCTAAGCTTCATTTACTCTACTGAGCTCTTCTTTTTCTTTTTTTAATAGCAGCCCTATCAATGCAAAGAAAGTAAATACTACTACAAGCAGTGACTCCTATATTGGGCTCTGGAGAAACTACCTGATTCTTTGCTGCAGTGCAGCATCTTCTTCAAACTCCTCCACTTCCACAGGCTCTGTGAGATGCTCCCCTCCTGAGACGCTGGCGTCTACCCCTGACAGTGGTTATAGCATTGATTCAAGAGTAGGTTCTTCTAATGCTTACTCTAAATAAGTCTACATGTTATTGGAAATAGGAACACCAAAGGCTATAATAACTGTCATGATTAGAAACTGGTATAATTTGTCTGAAAATATTTTTAGGATACATTTGTTTTTCATTTGTTTAGAACAGTGTTTTAGTTCACTTTTCCCAGTCTGTGCTGCATATGTTTTTAAGGCAAATCTAGTCATGTAATGAAAACATTTACCCAATCTCAAAGTCTTATCTAGCAGTAATAAGGAAATGTTTTGTTCACTGTTAAAGGGGTGGTTTTGCTGTCATTAGACTTCTGCAGTTCTGAGCAAATAGCCTCTCACTTCAGTAACTGAAACAGGGACCTATTCAGGCATGATGTATCTTGTTATATTATCCCAATCACAGACACTTTTCTGTCTACCTTGCTTCATATCATCTGCAGATTTTTTTCTCTCTCTTCTTTGCTTCTTTTTGTTCATCTCCTTTTTGGCTTCCTGTAAAGGGTACACTAGACATGAAGATAATTCAAGGACTATGCAGCAGATTTTTGGCAGAAGCAGCCCATTCCACTTGTTTGTTACCAAGATACTTTCCCTAAGTTTGAGAAACTGTAGACTGAAAGCTTTGTCCTCTTTGAGAACCGCTTGGGAATCTAAGGAGTTGGACACCAGCAATCTGCTTTTTCCCTAAGGAGAGCAGATACACTAAACATGCAAAGCATCTGTATGTCGTGTTGAGCCATTCACTGTCATCTGACTATGAAAATTCACTTAATGCAAGAAATAGTTAATACTGCTTTACTATTTCAGAAAATCTTTTCCATGTCTAAGATGAATTTCACTTTTATCATTTTGAGTCACTGGTCCAGTGTGAGAAGATTGTGAAATTACAGCAGATGTTTTCATGTCACCACCTTGTGGTAACTACTTCATTGTGTTTTATTCTGGTTTTCTTTTTAGATTATTGGCATTCCATCCCCTTCTTCCCTGTTTAAGCACATAGTTCCAATGATGCGCTCTGAGAGCATGGAAATTACAGAATCCCTTGTCCTGGGACTTGGCAGGACCAACCCAGGAGCTTTTAGGTAACTGTTGTGTTTCATTTGTTTTTATGCTAATTGATTATAAAGCTGGAGAATCTGAGCTCTTTTTTTTTTCTTTTCTTTTAAGAATTTTTTAAAAGCTGTCACAACTGATTATCATTGTCTTTTCTAGCATTTAGAGGCATGATAGAGATGGTTAGAGGTTGGAAGAATTTTATGTAGACACCATGCCTGCATAAAGAAAAATAAGTTAGTAGAAAGAATAAACAGCTTATTGGTATTAAAAGCTGCCCTTACCTGAAAGAACAGATTGCGCGAACTAATAGCATTTGAATTGTTAATTAGGATCAAGTTTGTAAGAGTTGATAAACTCTCCTTTTTGGTATTGCCAGTTGCTCTTTATGAGGATGAATGAAGAGTGAGTACATCTGAGGGGAAGAAAACCTCCAGGGAAGGCCATCAGATGTTCTCTTGACAGCAGCCAATCTCTTATAATGAGAGTTATAAAGTTGTACCGTGCATAGCAACCAACTCTGCCTCTGCAGAAGGAACCAGGGATTGCTAATACTGTTTGTTTTGAATGAGATGAGGCTTCTCTCCAGTCACTTGTGTCCCTTATTATCACAGATAAAAAGCCAGTATTGAAACTGTAATGCCAAGTCCTCAGTTGTATAATCTTATACAACTTGATAATCTTATAATTTTATATAATATCTGACTTTACTCTTCTACCAGGAGTAAAGCAAGACTTTGTGCCATGATCCTGAAGATCTGCTTAACAGCTCTGAAGTCTAGAAAATGCTTTCAGAGATAATTTTACCAGAAATCCTTGATTTCTAAATTAGAAGCGACTTGTTCAGCAAGTTAAAAAAAAATCTGATCCTCATCAGTTTTATAATTTCTCTATTCAGAATGTGTTTGGTTTCTGATGACCAGCTTTCTTCTCTGTCCAATGTATGTACTCACACCAGATGTAGCCTACCCTTCACCATTGCTGTTCTGCACTGATTTGGTGTTCAGCTTTTGTGGTTGTAGGCACTGTTCCTTTCCACTTGTTATGTTTGCTCTGGAATTTTTTCCATTGTGGATTATATGTATATGCAATCCACTTAAATTTATTAGAATATTATTTTTGTTTTGTGTAACTTCATATGAACTCTTCTAGGTATCTCTTGATCTCCATTGTAAGCTGACCCTTTACGATGTTAGCCCAAAAAAGTTTCTTCCAAATTATTTTCTGCGTTTTCTGTGTTTGAAAAAAAATGCAGAACAATATCTAACCATGCTTAACTTTCTTGTAATTGAGTACACGACAAAAGTTTGTGCAGCATTCTGATCACCTGGACCCATTCTCTTCAGGAGAAACTTTGCATGAGGTATCAGAGGAGTCAGTCATTTACCACGAAAACTTTTAAGTGGTTTATGCTTTTGATATGTCTCAATTACAGCACCACAGGAAGTAGAAAAGTGTGTCACTCCAACAAATCTGGAGGCAGTAGCTACTATGTTAACACATAAAAGTAAACCAAATATATTTTTACCTCAGTATTTTGTCTGCACAGTTCCATACTACTGATCTCCTTTCCCTGCCTACTTTTTTTAAGCTGTAAGAGAGTCTTGGTTTGGCAAAAGGAACTGAGTAGTAATAAGCACTGTGGAGCTCCAGAACAAATGGGGAATATAAGCACAGTGTCAAAACCTATTTCAGTTTTTAAAGAGACTGGTCTGACTTCTGTCAGTGTATTGTTACTGGATTTAAAGAAACAATATTAATAACTAAATGCATTATAATAGCTGAAAGAGCATTGTATGATAAGCTGCCAACATCTTTTTTTTCCCCCTAATAATATCTATTTGCACCATATGGCTTTGTTAAACCCTTAATATGAAAATAAATGAAAATCTTCTGTGATAGAAATAAGACATAATACTTGGACAATGCAAATTTAGGGATAATTGTTTAGACATTCATCTAATAATCTGCTTTAAATTTAAAAAGAAAAATCTCTCTAGGAAACTTCTCTTTTAAAAGCTACAGGTAGAGAGGAAAACCTTGAGGGTGTTTTAACTTGTGTTGTAACAGTAGTTCCTGAGAAACATCTTTCAGCTGAGATGTTAATTTAATGTTTGTTTTTATCCTTTTCATTATTTTAATTCAGGGAGCTAATAGAAGAATTACATCCTATAATTAAGGAAGCACTTGAAAGAAGGCCAGAGGTAATTAAATAATTTCCATTATACTCAGTACAGTTTTAACTGTCTTTTCACAAAGAGGAAGTGTTAGTTATGTCCTTTAATTTCTGCATGTAAAAACAGTCAGTATAACAGATAAAAAGGTGAAATGTTGCTTTTTTAAAAGATAGTGAGGTGTTGATATTATAAGAGCTTCATGTTTGAGCTCTCTATTACTTCTGTATCAGAGATTTTGTTGCAAATGATGAAAAAATACTGTAACCTTTTCCACATTCTTTTAATTTCTTTAACCTAATCATGGTATTACCCAGTTGTTACTTTGTTATATCATCAGTGACATTCCCATGATTAGTAATACCTGTGACATAGAATTGAGTTTTACTGTCCACCAACTTCGTTGGGCGTTGTTGTTGTTGTTGTTTTTTATGAAAGAGGTTGTAAACTCACCTGACTGCTCTAATGAAAATGATGGGAAGGAACAGCACTTCTGTTTCAAAATGTTGCTGTACTGTAGTGTGTTTTGTCAGGCGGGCATACAAATTGTAGAAGCATAGAATATTTTGGGTTGTAAGGGACCTTTAAAGGTCTCATAGTCCACCCACCCTGAAATGAGCAGGAACATCTTCAACTACATCAGGTTTCTCAGAGCCCCATCAACCTGATCTTGAATGTTTCCACCGATGGGGCATCTCTCACCTCTCTGGGCAACCTGTTCCAGGGTTTCACCACCCTCATCATAAAAAGTGTCTTTTTTATATCTAGTCTAAATCTACCCACTTTTAGTTTAAAATCTTTGCTTCTTGTTGTATCGCAGCAGGCCCTGCTAAAAAATTTGTCCCCATCTTTCTTATAAGCCGCTTTTAAACACTGAAAGGTCACAATGAGGTCTCCCTGGACCCTTCTCTTCTCCAGGCTGAACAGCCCTAGTTCCCACAGCGTCTCTCACAAGAGAGGTGCTCCAGCCCTCTGAGCATTTTTGCAGCCCTCCTCTGAACCCAGTCCAGTATGCCCATGTCCTTCCAGTGCTTGTGGACCCCAGAAGGCAGTACTCCAGGTGGGGTATGAGAGTCAAGCAGAGAGATGGAATCACCTCCCTCAAAACATGTAGGAAGACTGCCTTTTGCACTTCATTGTTTTATATGTTGCACTTAGTGACAGGAGACTGACAACATGTATTATCCAGGTAATTATCCATTATCTGGATAATACATGTAATAGCAAACCTGGTATATCTCAGAGTTGCAACAGGGAAAACATTTGTTCGTTGTCTGTTTTATTATAATTGTTAGCAATTTTGGTGACTTATCTTAAAAGGTTGGCACCTGTGATAAGTGATGCCAGTTGTAGTACAGATATAATAATGCTTTTGTATTCTGCATTGGTTTTCTACTTAGTTTTTCCTCTGCTTCATTTAATTTTGTGTTTCATCTGATGAATAGAACATGAAACGACGCAGGCGTCGAGATATTTTACGAGTACAACTAGTACGAATATTTGAACTGTTGGCAGATGCTGGTGTCATTAGTCACAGGTAAGGGCAGCATGGATGAGAAGTTGTTGGTGTTTGTGAATTGTCACTGATATACTTACGACTCAGTATAATAAACCTGCAAAATTCATCAATGAGTTTTAGTATACCACTAAATAAATAGACGAGGTTTTATAGAAGTCAGAATTTTGCTGGCTTTCTGATCCCTCTCTCTCCCATTTTCTTTGTCACCATGTTCTGTGTTTTATTTAAAATGCTATATTCCCCAGGACATTACTTTGAACAGGCATGTTCCTTCTTGTTTGTGTGTGCTCAACCATCGCACCAGTTGTGCAAATCCTAATTATTCTGTGATAATTCAGGGACTTCTGCCTCACTTAGAGTGCTGGTGCTAGTCAGCACATCCTATGCAGAGAAGACTGCTGCTCATTAATGTTGGACTTTTGAAGGATGCAGAATGTTAACTTGGTTATTGAGATTTTTTCTTCAGTTTACCCTAGGGACACTTTGAAAGAAGAAGTTTTAGCATATGTTTTACAAGTCTCTTGGAAATTTTTTCCTATGCATGTGGAACTGTGTAAGAGCGAGTCGGCTAGGAGATGGTTAGCCCTCTCCTCCCACTCTGTTATATATGTATTTGTCAACCTTAATGATATCATCTGTGAAATTCTCAATCTTTAAGCAAGCTACTACAGTATATTTCAGAATGTTGCCTCAGAAGCATTGCTGAAATGTCTTTCAGCATGCTAATATTTTAGAGCACAACTATTAACATCATACTTCCCCTTATCTTTTAAGGTTCTCACTAGGGGAGGGGGAAGGGACTTTGCGTTTGGGGATTTTAATTATTATTTATAACACTTGTCCCCTGTATAAGAACTGTAGAACTGTATAGTTCTGTAGAAGGATGAGTGACTTTGGATAATTAGGTTTGGTTATTAGTTTGCTTTCACTGGAGTTTTTTATTTTAACACTGAAGTAGAAACTGGATGAAGAAATTACTTTGAATTAAGTATTTGCAGTGATGAGGGTGTAAGTTTTTTTAAAGATAAAAAAACTAAGGATGCTTTTCAAATGTCTATAATTATCATGCTATTTGATTTTCTATATTTATTTTATTTTTAAGTGCAAGTGGTGGCCTTGATAATGAAACACATTCCCTCAACAACACTTTACTTGAGTATGTTGATCTAACAAGACAACTCCTAGAAGCAGAAAATGAAAAGGATTCTGATACATTGAAAGATATCCGATGCCATTTTAGTGCCTTAGTGGCAAATATCATACAAAATGTTCCAGGTATGTAAAAATGTAACTTCTGATTACTGTCTTGAATATGCAGTATATTTTAAAAAACAAAAACCAACCAAACAGAAGCTAAACAAAGAGACACTTTTTATTCGAATTTTCAGAATACTTTTATTAAAATAATTTGTGACATCAGTTTTGAGTATAACTTTAGCAGCATGAGTTGTAAGAGAGATTTTTGGTACTGTTTGGCCAAATTTTGTTGGTTGTCTATGTATTTGAATTCTGTGGACTAATAAATAGCTTATTTTTGTACACTGTTTGCATTGAACAGGACAATAGTAAACCTACATCCAGGTATTATGGTGTTAAAAAAGTGGATCTTTACATGGATTTTTCCTTTTATATTTATTGTTTGGATTTATTTGGGTTACATACTTTATTTTAAAGAATTACAAGAGGAGTGTGTATAACTGTGGGCTTTTCTTACAGTACACCAGAGAAGAAGTGTCTTTCCACAGCAGAGTCTACGCCACAGTCTATTTATGCTGTTCAGTCATTGGGCAGGTCCTTTCAGTATCATGTTTACTCCCCTGGACAGATACAGTGATAGAAACATGCGAATAAACAGACACCAATACTGTGCATTAAAGGTATTTTAACACTTTTGAATTTTGGAAATAGATTGTTATGTTTTGACATTTGGGCTTGTTAAGCGTGGTTTTCACATCCATGTTGCCATTCATAACTTAGAGCCTTTTTTTTCTTCTGCTTTATTACTTGCTATAGAAATTTCTTACAGTTACTACTGAATGTTCACTTCCTGTGACTTTAGTTCTCATTTGCTTAAGTTAATGGCTTTCATCTAAATGTACATTAATAATGAAACTGGCGTATTAGCTCTTCAGTATGTCAGCATTTTAGTATTGACCCTTCCTTGTATTTGAAAGTTGAGAAAAATATGAATGAATAATTTCTTGAGTAAAATGTTCAACATTTTTTTATTACCCTTGGTCTTCCTCCCTTACTGGGTTAGAATTCAGTTATCTGATATTTTAATGGACTTGGTAAAAACACTTCCTGTATCTGAGTTATTAAAATGTGTTTTTCAATTGCTTTCCAAAGGCTATGTCTGCTGTATTGTGTTGTGGCCCTGTTGCAGACAATGTCGGGCTTTCATCTGATGGCTATTTATACAAATGGCTGGATAATATTTTGGATTCACAAGATAAAAAGGTAATGCAGGCAATGTCAACATCGCTTTGCAACTAGCAGTGCCTTCAAACATATGTTCTACTGAGTTTGCAGTCAGATTTGCCTAAATTGTCTAGAGTGGCTTAAGCTCAAAGCTGTTTTAGTAGTGCAGGGTTTTGCGCTGTCCTTCATGTGTATTCATCCTGTTGAGGAAGGTGGTCCCTAATCACAGTCTAAGAACAGACAAACAGAATGGAAGAGGAAAGGACAAGGGCTGAAGCACTGTACATTGTTTATAAATGGATCAACTGTGTTAAGTTGTAGTAATAAGCAGGTGTTCCACAAATTTAAAGGAGATGAGATTTTGAGCACGAACTCT
>WEIT01011026.1:95575-106467 GCA_013389985.1 Dryoscopus gambensis
CTTGACCTTTGAGATGTTAATATGTGTTAAGGAGACACCGCCCCCCCTCAGTCTTCTGTAGGCTAAAAAGGCCCAGATTCCTCAGTCTAATGTATTATGTATCAATAAAATACAGAGTATGTACACATATCTTTAGATATGTTTTTATACATTTATATCTATAAACGAAAATAGTCATATCCAGAATATATTTTTAAAAATTAATGTATGTGAAAGCATCATTCCGGAACGTTAGAAAGGCAGCAGTTTCCTACAAGACTTTTGTCTCCTTTTTCTAGAGCCTATTCCACTTGGTCAGTACACATCATCTCTGAGTACAATGTTTTCTGCTGGAGTTTTCAGGACATACATTTATTTTGTTTTCTAGTATGGTGATGAAGTGGCTTGGTCAGAGATAGAAAATGTCTGGACTACTTTGGCAGACAGCTGGCCAAAGAATCTGAAAATAATTTTGCACTTCTTGATCAGTATTTGTGGAGTGAACAGTGAACCCAGCCTTTTGCCTTATGTGAGTATGTGACAGATCTCATTGATGCTTATTGGTATTTTAAAAATTATTAGTATGTCTAGCAGCAAAGATCATTAAACAAAAATGTGAGGTAAGATTTATAGTATCAATATTTCCACCCTGTATTTTATGATTCTACTACTAAATACTATGAACTAATCAAATTCAGTTATTTTGTTTGCATTACTTTTGACATCTATGTCAAAATTACAGAATCAATTTTTCAATCAATTAAATCAATTAATTTGTCGTTCATGGAATGGACTTGAAAAGGGAAATCAATGAGAAGGGATATCTCACCTTATAGACTACTGAAGCTTCCTTAAGACAACTTATTGACTACTGCAATGTGCTGAGGGTGATAAGTCTGAAACAGTCCACTAGCTGTCTTAACAGTTATGAGTTGTCAAAAGTCAGGAATATACGAGGACCACAGATCTTCTTTAGTGATTAAGTAATAAAAAATGTAAAAGAGTCACTGAAATACTACATATGTCTTAGCATTTTATTTTCCTTTGTCATTAAAAAAATCTTAAGAGTTTGATAGCTAAGTTTAGATTAATTTTGTTAATAGTATACACTGAACAATTATAGCAATATATGCTATAATTTAGCATATACCTAAAAAGCAGACAGATAATACAGGAGAACAAAGCACCTGTTATACCACGTAGGGAATCATTCTCTCATGACCAAGTATTAAACCAAAAAACCCCCACCAACCATCCCAAGCACCCTCAAAACCAATTTATTTTATGTCAAAATGTACATGAAAGCATTGCAGGATAGCATGAGGCAAAATATGGTAACTGCAGGAAAAGAAATAGTATAGAACAGAACTGTGAAGTATCAAAAAGAAATTATATCAGAATACATTCATTCCAGTATTGATCTCAGGTGCTGCTAAAACCTTTGTAAGAAAATCTCTTGCTTCTTAAATAATTTTCAGAAGACATACTTTCAGACTTCATTGTCAGAATGTTGGAACTCAGAAGATTTACTTTCTTACTGTTGTGATATGTTTCCTATGCTTGCTGCTACTGACAACTGGGAAAGCAATTCTGGTTGCTTTTAGAACTAGAGTAAGTTCCACATGTCCTTGCTTGCAGTGCCGGTAGATACTGATTCTAACAAGTTGTGGTATTCGAGTCTCTTCCCATAAACATATATATATGGGGTTTTTTTATGGCAGGTAAAGAAAGTCATTGTTTATTTGGGTAGAGACAAAACAATGCAACTGCTAGAAGAGTTGGTGAGCGAACTTCAGCTTACAGATCCTGTCAGTTCAGGAGTCACCCATATGGATAATCCACCTTATTACCGTATTACATCCAGTTACAAAATCCCCTCTGTCACTTCAGGTAAGCATTTGCTGACTTAACTAACTTAAACTGTTATTATTGTCAATTATAAACATGCTGTTACTAATCAGTTATGCTACTGGAGTTCATTTGTAAATACTCAATAGGAGTGCAAGGTTCTGTTTCTAAAAATACGGTTAAAAGTTTGTTTTACAATATCTGCAGTTTTTGGTGTACCCAGAGTTCTTCAAGATGAACATCTGATAGTTTAACAAGGGACAGGTTTGTCTTAATGTATGCGTCAGACTTTGTCTATGTTCAGACCTTGCACTGTTTACCCTCACTATATGACTTTTATGTCTAGTCAGTCAAACCATGGGGAGAATGTATGTAATTTTAAATCCATCTAAGTTGTTATATTTTAAGTTCTGTTACAGACACAAGCTGCATCCATAGGAATTGTTTCAAGAGGATTTAAGTTCACTTTCTTAGGAAAATTTATCTAGAAATAATTAACAATAGATTAATCATCAACAAACCTCAAACTGCTGAAAATACCAGAAGTGTCTCCCTCATGCTTCAATCCAAGAACATGCTGAGAAATGTGGGGAAAAGCTGTCTTGTTTTGGTGGAGTTATCTGTCAAAGCGAGCTGCAAAAGGCATGGATGTGGGAAGGGTATCTAAGCAAGGGCTTAACTTCTGTGCTGCAAATTTGTCAGTATTATGAAGCAGCCTGGACCTATCACATGGGGTTATCTGGATCACAAGGTGAATGCATTGGCACTTGTTCTTGCAAGTGTTTAAAAAATATGAAAAAAAATTCTGGGGCTCTTGCACTTGATGTAATTTAGAATAGTAAAGGCTGGAAGGGTGCAAAATTGCTTCCAATTGTAGCTGTCAGTTCAGTATGATGCTTGCAAATTTCTCCTAAAAGAAAATTGTTAAAAGGTTCACTTCAGGCTATTAGGTTTTAATCCTTAATCTGTTTGTGGTTTGAATTAACTGGATAACCAAAGTCCAACTACGTTTTACAGGTTATTATGAGATGTATAATACAGGGAAAAAGGAAATAGGTCTCTAGATACTGCTTAAAAAACTTTCTACTTAATTTACATTGAAGAGTCATAGATTCCTGGAATAGATTATTTTTATTTTTTCCAGTTAGTGAAATTATGGTAGCAGCTCACAATCCTTTATTGCACGTGAAAGTAGTTTGTATGGCTCAGTTTGTATTTGTGCCAGTTGCTGTAGAGTAAACCTGATTAGGGCTCTCGGCAAGGACAAGTAAATAAGGGTGATCATGTAGTGCTTAAGACAACTTTTCCTTTTTACTGACCAGCCTCTTCCTTGTCTGCAATTCACAGGTACCACTTCTAGTAGCAATACAATGGTGGCTCCCACAGATGGCAACCCTGACAGTAAACACATGAAAGACAGTATTGAAGAGAAGTAAGTATCTCCTCAAAGAGCAGTTATTAATTGAAGTACAGGAATTCCTGGTAGTTACTATAAATAATCACATCTCAGCAGCTCCAGATATGTCTGCACTACAAGGGTTATATGCCATGTAATGCCGTGCATGTCAACAGAACTGGAATACTTTTTGGGATTAACAGTAGCAGCCTCAGTTGTAGTTTGAACTCCAGTCCAGGTCAAGCATTGTGTTGCTACAGCTATATTGTTGTTGGTGCCTAAATTAGCTACTGTTACACTGGACTGTGTATGTTCACGTAAGAGCAATTATACGGTGAGGTGGGGGTGGTGACACTCTGGAACACATTGCCCAGAGAAGTGAATGCCCCATCTTTGGAAGTGTTCAATGGCCGGCCTGGATGAGGCTCTGAGCAAGCTGGTCTGGTGGAAGGTGTGCCTGCCTGTTGTTGCTGTGACCCCGCCTAGCTCTCCGCCGGCTAGCGAAGGCAGGGGTCCTGGGGCAACTTTCCCTGTGGGTTCGTAGAAAGAAGGGGGCTGCAAGCTCACCTGGGCTTCCACAGAGTCTCTGGGCTACACCTTTGCAGGCAGCAGCAAGCCGTAAGAGAAACACAGTATCTCTTTGATGGTGAAGTCAGGAGGTTTATTTTGGTCCAGCGCCGGCAAGGGGGGGAATGGGGAAGGGGAAGAAAAGAGGGAAGAGGGGAGGGGAAGGGAGAGGGGGAAAGATCCAAGCGGAAAGAGCCTCGTCCTCTGAGCGTTCCCTTATCACAGTTTCGAAGGGCCCGCGGGCCCACGGCTTGAACCAATGAAAAGCCCACAGGGGAGGGATCAAAGGCAGGGTTACAGCTTAGGAATACACCATACATTTCAGAAGGGGGAAACAGAACAAACCGTTCAAAGGAAAATACATCACCGCAGCCTGTAGCAGGGGTTTGGAACAAGATGATCTTTAAGGTCCCTTTCAGCCCAAGTCATTCTGTGATTTTATGATTTGCAAACTGGTTCATTACCTCACTAGACATGAACAGTGCCTATGTGTTGCAAGCTAGTGTATTTTCTCTGATTGGAGTATTTGGATGCCTGGTACCTGTGTCAAGATACCTTACAGCTAACTTTAAAATAGGTTTCTCCCTCCCTAATTTTTGAGCTATTTAAGGATAATCTTCTGGATAAATTTGGCAGACACTATTACTGAAGCTGGTGGAAAGCAAACAGCTGATACAGGCTTAGTCAGGCTGTGTACTTGGAGCTCAACAGTAACTGACTGTCGGCGTGCTGTCATTTTGTGTTAATATGGATGTAATTAGCAGAAGTATGCATGTGCCGTTACTGTAGAGTAGCAACTATGTAGTAAATTTGCAAACGAGTTTCAGACAACTTGTTTGAGAGCTTTAATAATTACAGTTCTAATATAATTTCCCAGCTGGACACTTCTTTTCTTCCCTAGGGCAGTTATGTCAATATAATTAGTATAATAAATATATTGGCAGAGGCAACCCCAATACTTAAATTAAATTGGGGTGAGCTGTATGAAAGTAAATCACAGAAACCTGGAATGCAAGGTGTCATTCAGAATTCAGGCTAGCAAGACACAGACAAGTACTTGGCTGCTGTGGGGGCTGGAGCTGAAGAAACTGGTAAAGTAATGAAGGCAGTTTTGAGAGTCTCTGCAAGTTTGGGCATATACTGTAGGGTTGTCTGAAACCTCCCCAGGTTATATGCTTCTTGGTAAGATCTACCGTATACATCTTGGACTTGCCAGGAGGAGAGAATTTTAAAAACTTACATATAGAAACAGCTTGGAAATGGTGCATTTAGCACTCTCATTTCTCTGATTTCTTATAGTTTATCATATTAATGAGGTAGGATCTTGGACACTGCGTGTGTATACATGCATATGTCTCTGCCAGATCACACATAGATTTCCTTATTTTGTTCAAGATTGAGAACAACTTATGTATAATGGTAACAAATATTTTAATGTAATTAAATGTTAGTGAAAATGATGGAACAGAAATAGAATTTATAGTGGATAATCTCTTTGAATTCCCTTAACTAGTGTTGCTAGAGAAGGTATGTCTTAAATGGCTGAGATGCTTTGGCATCATGTTGTTTATCCACGTAAGATGAATCGTTATTTGTATGAGAGTTTTGAAAGAGTTTTACTGGGAGACCCTGATTAATATTTGCCACAGAATGTCAGTTACTAATTCTGCTTTATTTGCACCTACAGCTACGCACACCTAGACATCTACAGCGGGTTGAACAGCAACTTAAACCGCCAGCACCACAGGCTGGAATCTCGCTACAGCAGCAGCTCTGGAGGATCATATGAAGAGGAAAAAAGTAATAGTCTTTATTTTACAGTATTTCTATGACTAGAAAACAAAATTTTCACAAGTTAATATTTCTACTGAAGGTTGTGGAACATAAAGAAATGGGCATTATCAGTGTTTTTTGCATAAACCTATTAAAAATTAGGGTTTTTTAAATCTTCTTCTGTCTTATTACTACTATTGAAGTCTATCATACATTTGACTGCAATGAAATGTATAAGGAAGATAATACACTTGTTCTTTTCGTTGTCCACTGGAATGAATTGTAGACATCTTCCTAAATGAAATAGTTTTACTCTATTTCCTTTGACAGTTAGGTACAAGAAGCAGAGATGAGCAGGATGAAGATGAGATTTAGAAAAACGTGATGGAAAAGAAATTTTAAGAAAAAAAGAAAATTAATATTAATTGTTCTTTTAAAGCATAGCATTCCTTGGCTTGTTTAAAAAAAAGGGTACTAAACTGTTTTGAAGCCATAGCAAAGGAAAATATAGCAGGGAAAAAAGTTCTCTTTATGTACATCTAATTTTCAAGCTTGTTTTGAAAACGTGTTTTGAATTACTTTTTGTGATCTATGTTTTGTTTTTTCTGAGATGCACAGGTATGGAAAGAGGTAAAAATTTCTCCTGAAGCTCCATTATGCCTTTGGAAAGATTTCTTTAACACAGGCTTATTAACTGTGGCTACTTTTGTACCAATGCCTAAGATACAAAATCACCATGACAATGCTAGGGAAAGCCAAACAGGTCATGTAACCAGGCAAAAATGAGGACAGTGGTCAGACAGTAGATGATGCATTATATTAGTGGGTTCTGTGTGCTTGGTCAGATGAGTTGTTTGACTGAAACTCTTGTTTCAGCTAACAGATTGTTAATAATTTAAATTACTTTTTACTTCACCCTGCATGGGATAGTCAGATATATTTCAGTCATTATAGTGGTCCCATAGACTTAGGTTTCAATCAATTTTTTATTGAGAGTTGATTTCCCTTCCAGTTAAGTTGTTTGGATATGTTACAGCACACGGTGCAGCACTGCTTTCTCCTTACTTTTCTTGTGCAACTGAACAACAGGAGTTAAATTTCTGCATTTTGAGCTTTAGATGTCAATATGGAACCTAGCCTGTCCATGCTATATTGAAGCAACAAGAGTCCATTAGGATCTTCTGATGCACTCCTCCATAAGTGATTCTTTGCACACTGTGAAGATTAGAGTGACTATGTGGTTCTTACTGCCTCTGTCAAGGAGGTGAAACCTAATGTCCTTTACAGAGCTTGTTGTAAGGGCTGGACATACTAATGCAGAATCTGCTAAACTTTGGCTCAGTAACAGGTTAGTCACCTTCTGGGCAGCCACAGTGTTTATTACTGCTTGGATAGGCGTTGTCCATTATCACAGCTGCAGTCATTTTTGGTTTTGTTTGCCGTTTGTGATAGCAACACTGAATATCCTGAACTAGATGATATTTCACATGTTCCATCAGTAAGAAGTTTGTCGCTTCCGGTGGAGAAGGTGATAATGAGCTGATACATGTGTGAACAGCTGAAACTTCAGCAGCTATACTTCCAAACAGAGAGCTGGTCGAATCACTGAAACACTGAACTGTTGAGGCAGTTTCCTTGTTTCTAGTCTTAACTGATAGTTCTGAAATCCAAAACAACTTTTAAACCAGAAAAGTATTTTGGGTGTGTTAACACAGTATACTCTCATACCCAGTAGCTGATGTTTTTCTTGCACTTTGGAAGCTTGCTTAATCAAGACTTCAATGTCTTTCTGTGTTTTCTTGACAAATTTACTGATTTTCTGATTGGTAACTTTTATCAACCAATGAGATTGGGCTATGCTGTTGTAAAAGTGGCAATTTCCACGTTACCCCATGTATCAGGCTAGCATTATCTGACACATAGAACTGGTGGGGTTTTGCTGTGAGACCTATAAAGATGTGCTCTTGAGGAATATTTCCTTAGCCTGTAATGAAATGCTCTTCAAGAAGATTTCAGTTAAATCTTAGGACCCAGCCTTAATTAACTCCCTATCTGACATGAGGTTTGAAATTCAACGAAATTACATCAGATCACTTTGCCTTCTATCATAGTCTTTATGAACCTATTCAAAAACATCTTACTGTGTTGTGTGTAACTTCTGTAGAATCATCCTTATACTAAAAGAAATAACTACTTTTTTTCTTTTAAAAAACTGTGTCCAACTACTGCTATTTACAGCTGGCTCCCCTTGCCCTCTCCCAGGTCTAAGCTTTTCAAGAATTAAAGAATATTTCTTCAGAAGACTGTAAGATACAGAAATATGCATTATCATTATATTTCTGGTTTAATTTTCTGTTGTGTTAGGTGATTCAATGCCTCTGTATTCAAACTGGCGGTTGAAGGTGATGGAGCACAACCAAGGCGAGCCTCTCCCTTTCCCACCTTCTGGAGGCTGCTGGTCACCACTGGTGGATTACTTGCCTGAAACTTCTCCTCCAGGCCTGTCACTTCACAGGTAGCTGTTTTGGCAATGCTGATGGCAGTTGGTTATATTTTCTTTTATGTTGCCCAAATATAGTAATTTGAAGATAGCAGATTAAAGTGCAGTTGATAATACGTTTGTTTTCCGTGGGTTTACTCACAGATCTAGCAATTTAAGATTGCTCAGCCTTTTAATCTGGAGGATTAAAGTGTTTCTAGTTTAATTATGAGTGTTCATCTTTTTCTTTGTAACACAACTTTGTGAATGTTTATGGACTGAAGAATACAAGTTAGAAGCATATGAAGTTCTTTGCAGCTCTTCATGAAGTTCATGTTGCATTCTTCTAACTATTTTTTTGTTTGTTTTAGATGCAATATAGCAGTGATTCTTTTGACTGATTTGATAGTTGACCACAGTGTAAAGGTGGAATGGGGAGGATACTTGCATCTTTTGCTTCATGCGATTTTTATAGGTAACTGCTTACAGAAATACTGACAGTAACCTGAGGAATACTCATCTGTTCTTTCTGATATTTAAATTAATTTTTGCCATTGTATTGAAATCCCATTAATTAATAATATTTACAGTATTTTTTAAAATTCAATTAAATGTCTTTATACTTGATTAGTATAATGAAGATTTTTTTGGAGTTGTTTTAAGGCACTTTCTTTTAGAGTCACTTTTACCTCTTGTAGAAGACACAGTAAAATGCAATTTTTTTCTTCCTATTTCTATTTGTAGTAATTTTCACACACAGCACAGATTAAGTTCTTACTTAAAACTATTCTTACTTAAAATTGCTTTGTACTTTAACACTGCATGGGATTATCAGATGTATTTTAGTCTGAGCAACATATAGTTTGTTAAACTGTATGAATTATATATCTGAATTATATATCTGTTATTTGGTAAAGTATAACACATCAATTTGAATAGTGCTACTTTTTAAATAATGTAATTCAGGATTTCCTTTGAATATCATAAAGCCTTGCCATTTTCGTTTTGTGTTAGGTTTTGACCACTGTCACCCTGAAGTGTATGAGCATTGTAAAAGACTTCTTTTGCATCTACTGATAGTGATGGGCTCTGGCAGTAATGTCCAGTCCATTGCTTCTGTCCTGCTCAGAAACAGAGAGTTCAATGAGTCCAGGGTGCTTACTGTCAAGCAAACTACCCATTTAGATTACACTTTCACAGGTATGATTTTGATTTGTTATGTGTTGCTGGTTAAAATGACAATGGAAAGTTATCTTTTCTTACAGGCATGATTAAGATTTCTGTTGTCTGTAATATTTTCCCGAGCCCTTAGCATTGAAGTTTATTTCTTTGGATTTTAATGAAGTCAAAATGAATAGAGTTCTCATTAGCATTTTGCGCTCAGTCATGAAAGTAGGGAGCACAGTTGAATGATGAATAGTAGTGGAAACCAAAGTGGGAGCTCTAGGTTTTGGAACTTTATTGCAGCATTTTTTATGATGCCTTTGAAAATAAAAACCAAGAAAATATATCTCTTACTTGTTTGTAACAACTTTAAATTTCCAACTTTTGTCAAATGTGATTACATTCTTTATTGGCTGTAAGAATTTTTTTTTTGATACTGCCTTTTAATATTCACCTTAACTTTACAATATTGTAATTATACAGTACACTTTATATTTCTATGTATCCCTTTATGAAGGGAATGTTCTGATGGTGAGAGTGTATTGTAGTTTCTTTGAAATAGTTATTTTTTTAAAAAATGTAGTATTTCATATTATTTCAGTAGGTGGCAGCATACTGCCATGCAATTGTTTATTCTCTTTTGTTCACATCAGCATTGGTTTTATTACTTAGCAAAAGTAGTCATCTGGTTTGTGAATTTGGTTTTTGTAGCAATGAGGAATTAAAAACTGTGTAGAGTGGAAGAATTATTTTATATTAATCTTTTTGGCAGAATTTTAATGTTGCATCTACACAGTGGCATATACAAACCATTCCCTTCTTGATCTTTAAAGGGCTTAGATAAAACTGTCTAAACATGACACAGTGTTCTGCTATTATTAAAGCAAAGATGTCTGATAGAAACTAGAATAAGATCAGCATCAAACATTTCCAGCTGGGGATTAGGATAAGGTATTTACAGGTATGCCTGCCTAGCACAAGGTTGGACAAGCTAATTTTAAATTTTGTCTGAGCTTGCTAATACCCCAGTCCAAACTGTGGTTCTGCAGAGTGAAAATTTGCAGTGGATGTCAGTGAGTCTTAAGCATATTTAAATACAAGTGTTACAGTCAAAGGCCCTGCCAGTTTTCCTTGCTAGTTTACTTTCTCTCGGCCCTTCGTAGATGGATAGAAGGGCAATTTGAGGAGTCACTGCAGTTGTATTTTTTTGCCATGTGATTCTTTATACCAAAGAGAAGAATCTTCTGACTGCAAGATTAAGCTAACTTCAGAGAAACTGTACAGCCACAGGGGCTCTGCTTCGAGTCAATTCACTAGATAATACTTAGTATTCACTGATTTCAAGTATTGTCAGTTACACTGGATTTTAACAAAAAAGAAATATCTTAGTAGGATACTTAGTAGGAAGTAGTCTATAATTATTTAAATTAAGTTGAGGTGCCTCAGAAGTTGATGAACTCTCATACTACTAGTACAAAATCAAGAATGATACAGGGGTTTTAAAAAGGGATCTAGCAGTTCCCAGTTAAAGTCATGTGAAGAATTTGCATATATGAGACTTGTTGATTTTGTTGAAATTATTGCATCCACTTCTTTATTCTCTTTTAAGTATTCTCATTACATTTACTAAGTTATCGATCTTTTTAGAGGGCTATTCTTTCTTTTTATATATTTAATATTAACTGT
>WEIT01011026.1:107306-120435 GCA_013389985.1 Dryoscopus gambensis
GCTATGTTTTATATTCTGTTTACTCTATTTTTATATTTTTAGGAAAAGAGGCCCACTTTGGAATCATGAAGATGTTTCAGCCAAGAATCCTAATATAAAGAGTGCTGAACAGTTAACTGTGTTTTTAAAGCATGTGGTATCCATATTTAAACAGTCTAGCTCAGGTATGATAGAAAACAGACAATGCATGATTGAATGTGCAAGTCTGCAAACTAAATAAATATTTTTTAATGTGTGTAAACACATAGATTATCTATAAAACCACTCTAGGTAATTACTGCTTTAAATAATAGAGTTTTCTTGTGTATTGCACACTTCAGTTCATGTTTCTGTTATGACAGATTTAAATATAATCTTTTAGGAATGAGATAAAACATCTTATTAGTTTCTTCGGAACACTTAATATTCAAATCATAAATGTTTTGTTGTCTGCCAGTCTCTCTAGCATTAAGTCTTTGGAATACTTAATGTATAAATACACCAGTATTTGGTGTTTATATTTCTGTAAGGATTTTTGAGACTAATATTTCTTGAGAGAAATGCAGAGTATGTGAGAATGTTTTAAATTTGGGAATGACTTTGGCAATTTACTCTTCAGTAAATTGAAGTGGATTTTGTTTTTTATAAAGCAGTGTTGCCTGAGTATTTATTTGCCTTTTATAGGAGGATATCAATTGGAACATCGTCTCAGTGAAGTCGCTTTGCAAACTGCGCTTTCGTGTTCCTCTCGACATTATGCTGGGAGGTCCTTTCAGATATTCAGGGCTCTGAAGCAGCCTCTCACTCCATCGACACTTTCCGATGTTCTCTCCAGACTAGTAGAAACTGTTGGAGATGCAGGAGAAGAAGCTCAGGTATTTCAAATTTTTCCCCCACTGTATTAGAAAGCTAAGTCTGCCTAAATGACATACGTGCATTATTACTTCAATGACAGCAAAATTTAAAAGCATTGTTTTATTCAGTTGCTTTTTTGTTTTTCAGTATTTCAAATATCAAAACAGTTTTAATTGTGACGCTTTCTGAGTTTCAGCTAATTGACTGAGGAAAAGTTGTGCACATTCTCTTCTACAGCAATAGGATCTTTCAGAGAGTTTGATACGTCTGTTTCCTGTAGACACCTCCTCTTTCATTGCTAGAGAATACTTAGATCAGCCATACAAAAAATAATTTCGGTTTTCTTTTGTTAAGAACTTCACCTGATGAAGTGTTACCAATCATTCAACTAAGTGTCATTGCACATCTTGCAAGTGTATCTAATTTTTTAATACTGCAAAATGAGTCCGAATGACTTCATCCTTCAATCCATCCTTTAAAATAATGCAAACCAGAATTAATTCGGTAAATAAATAAATTTACCTATAAATAAATTGAAGTTTTTCCTTGTCTTGAAGCTATACTGCTAACTTGAGCTGTCCCATCAGGACTGTATTCTAATTGAAGCCTGAAATAATTTAGTTACTGATTTTATATTTTTATATTCCTACTCAGTAGATTTTCTGTGATCTTACTTGTGCATATTGCATAATTTATAATGGCCTGTGGCTTTCCCCAGGGTTTTGTCATAGAGCTGCTTTTGACTTTAGAATCTGCTATTGATACATTGGCTGAAACCATGAAGCATTATGATCTGCTTTCTGCCCTTTCTCAGTAAGTTCTTTTATTAGTCATGCTGCATTATTATGCATTTTTAAACATTTCAATTATTAAAAATCTATATTATAAATGTAATGAAATAATTTCTTGTCATCTTTGTAGACTAATTGTATTCATATAGCAAAATTGGTTGCTCTGGTATGTTTTTATCATTCTGCCTCAAGCAAAATTTTTTAAGAATCTAGATTTCCTGAAAAGGATATCTTATTGCCTTTCTGATTTACCCTCTTGGGTATAATTTAATTTTTTTTAAAAAGGTGTTCAAGGAGTTCCTTATGGTTCTGTTCTGAAATGTTGTCAGTTCTTCTTAAACTTCCCTAATTTAAAGGCTCTGCAGATGTTAGTCTGTCTTAGGCCTTAGGTTTGTTGTCCATATGTAAGAAGTGTAATTGAACAGTCTGAGTTATCTGTGTTTCATTACAGTTTGAGTGCTTACCTTGATGACTTTTTATAAAACTGAAAAAAATCCCTACATTTACAGACATCTATATTTGTTTGACTTCCTCACAAAGTTTTTAAAAATGCTGAGATTTGTAGGAATATATTCAAATTCTCAGTATCAGAATAGGAAGGTGTTGGGTTTCCTTGGTCAGATACCTCAGACAAATGCATAGTAATAATTGTATTCATTCATTCATTTCTCTACTTTTATCACATCTTTAAGTAAGCTGAGATGCTAGATCGTCACCTACACATAATCTTTTACATGCTATGGGCTAATTTTTCCGATTTTGCTGTAATTTTTATGGTATTCTGGGATTGTAACAAATATATTTGGTAGAAGAGATAACAGGATGCTGCAGTCTTGTCCTTATGCTGTAAAGATATTGGATATTTCAATAATAGATACAGAAATCCTGTATTTACATGTATAGGTGATGAACCAGAGTATTCATTGCATGTGTATGTGATTAGTGTAACATCTCTTTTCTTTCTTCTCTTTTTCTAGTCTCTATGTTATTAAATTATTTTGCATACTACAATATGTAATACTGATTTTTATTTTAGAACCTCATACCATGATTCTGTAATGGGAAACAAGTATGCAGCTAATAGAAAAAGCACTGGACAGATAAATCTAAGCACAAGTCCCATTAATAGCGGCAGTTGTTTGGGATACTACAGCAATACAAGGAGTAATTCCTTGAGACTGAATTTAATCAGTGAGCGGAGAGGCGACCGGCGACGGAGCAACACACTGGATATAATGGATGGAAGGATAAATCATGGTGGAAGTTTGGCCAGGACTAGAAGCCTTTCCTCCCTGAGAGAGGGAGGCATGTATGATGTGCAGCCCACTACTGACCCTGTCAACTTGATGGCCACCATATTTTGGATTGCAGCTTCATTGCTGGAGTCAGATTATGAGTATGAATACCTTCTGGCTCTCAAGCTACTCAACAAGCTTCTTATTCACATGCCTCTGGATAAATCAGAGAGTCGGGAAAAGATAGAAAAGGTGCAGAATAAACTGAAATGGAGCAACTTTCCAGGCCTTCAGCAGCTTTTCCTGAAAGGCTTTACTTCAGCCTCTACACAGGAAATGACAGTGCATCTCCTCAGCAAACTCATCACAATTTCCCGGCATGCTTTGGTGGATCCTTCTCAGTTAGCAGGTATCTTTAGTAGATATGTGATAAAAATATATTCTTTCATCAAATTAGGTGGAGTCAAAATCAGTAGTAATTATGCATTTGCCTTAAACAAACACTTCAGTTAAATGCTTTCTGCAGTTGTCCATATTACACTGCTCCGTAGTGAGACTACATTACAGACTGATTATCTGATGAACAAGGTTGCATGTAAATTTTATGCATTGACTGTTGTTTGCAAGTGAGTTTTAAGAGCTGTGTATTTTTTTTCATGATCTTGTGCTAACTAGCTCAATTAGCACTATTTACACATTTTTAGAAACAATGTAACTATAGTGCCTAAAATTATCCAGTTTCATGGTAGTTTTGCTTAATTGGTCCAATGATGATTTTATTTTCATTGTACTTTTTTATACCTAACACAGACACATTTATATACATTGTTCATATATACATACTTAGGTACATCTATGTGTATATATAATTTATATATCTGTGTGAATGTATGTGTCAGGCTGTAAGAGTTTTAAATACTGGATAACTCCACATTAAATTAACTCATATTAAAAACCTTAAGGGCTCATATAACTCTGTTTATGTGTGTGTTTAGGATTTCCCCTAAACATCTTGTGCCTACTTCCTCATCTGATACAACATTTTGATAACCCAACCCAGTTTTGTAAAGAAACAGCTGACAGGATAGCAAAGGTATGTAACATGATGCTTGGAGAAGTATCCAGGAGGATATATATACCAGCATTTTTTCTGTATTTTTTGGGGTCCCTTATGTAATACTCCTATGTGATTCTAATAGTAATATACACGTAACTATAAGAGGTCATATTTTAAAGATGTGATCCAGTCCTAATTTATATAGCTGGACCTCATATCAACCCCCAAGTTTCTGTTTGTCAACGAAAAAGCACGTTTAGCTTATTCTGTAAAATATAGATTTCAAGAACAAATTTTCTTATTAATGATATCAATTACTTTTTCTTACTTGTCTGATTTTTCCATTTGTAATTTTGAATGTAAATCTAATCACATTTTAAGCGTGCTTCCTAATTTTCTCATGAGAAGGAGCTGATTCTTACCTTTCACACTGGTAGACAGAGAAGGTTGTATGTGCTTTCTACTACTTGTACACATTGAAATACACCTTGAAATATTTCTGAACTGTAGTGGCTGTTAAAGCAGTACCTGGTGCACACAAGCTGTTGTCAGCCAGGATGGTGTTGCACTGGCCTGAGAGAGTCTTTCTTTTAAGGAAGAATGTGGAAAGGGGCATATGGCCCCTTATATAGGAGATGCAGGCACACACCTCTGGCTGCCCAGGCTGTGTCGTGTGAGCCACTAAGCTGTGCACAGGCTGACTCAAAGAGTAGGTACCTGATGCGAGTCCAGAAATTACTGCTGCCCTTCAATTCTTGCATTGCTAGAGTGAGGTATATTGGTTGATCATACTAAACCTATGATAAGTAGATAAACTTGAAACATGGATGCCACAGTACCAAAATTCAACAGAAACCGTAGGTCATGCTTGTGTGATTAGTTTGATTTCAGTTATTAGAAAATAACTGAACTGAAATCTTGGAAATGAAATCTTGGAGTGAAATCTGGAAGAAGCGCATAATAACTTGTGAATACTTGGATTAAAAAAAAATTTCTACTATATTTAAATATGGTTTTGCTTTTCAGGTTTGTGCAGAGGAGAAGTCACCAACTCTTGCCAATCTGGCTCATATGATGAGTTTATACAGTACACACAGTTATTCCAGAGACTGTTCTAACTGGATTAATGTAGTGTGTAGATACTTGCATGACTCTTTCTCAGATGCCACATTTAACCTCATAACTTATCTTGCAGAGGTAAATTTTTACTACAAGTATCTCATGTTGACAATTCATTGCCAATTCCTAATTTCTCATGATTCTGAATATTGAGGGGAATGAAGCACATCTTCCATAACAGGAAAATATTACTGAAATGTTCTAGGATGTAGAAAAGGGGTGACTACTGCCATTTTGGAGTGCAGTAGTTTATATATACCTTGAAACAATAATCCCTCTAAAGAAAGGTCTCCTTTTGTGAGAGTAATGTTTGGCAGTAGATGTTTATATTCTGTACTACATGAGTATACACTGTCTTGGCTTTAGCAAAGTATGCTTAATGCAAATTTTAAGAGACTTTTAGTCAGGTACATATGTCTTTATCACAGCTTTAACTATAATTGCAACCTTCAGTTGTAAGTAGTGCATAATATATAAAAAGATAATTTAAATTATAGAAATCCATGTATTTTTCTGTCAGCCATTCATACAGGAAAGCTGTTAAGTACCTTGTGTGAAAAGCTTGTAGAGCTTGTCCTTGAAGTGTGTCACTTCAAACTGATTGAGATACTTTTTAAAATTTGTTCATTCTTATGAATGACCTTATGAATGTACCTATGTTGTTGGTAAAACTGCATTTGCCAGCCTTGTTTAAGGTGTAGCTGTAATTGGTTTTCATACAGTTTTAAGTTTTGAATTAGTATGGACACTTTTATGTAACGAAAAATGTTTTACTATTAGGTGCTTTAGATCTATGCTAAAAATATGTCAGAATTCTGGGGAAAAATGAATTAGGACAAAAAACATTGTGCTTGTTGCATTACTGGTTTTTTTAGTGCTAAAACAAAAGTTTGAAAAACACTAAGTGGTACATTTAAATTTCGTGAAGGGGACAATAAATGTGTGTGGAAGTTAGCTGTATTTTAATGTTTGCTTTCACTTTTTGCTACCGTTTAAGGCTCTAATTAAATTTTGTGTTTTGAAAACCTTTTTTTTAGCTGTTAGAGAAAGGCTTATCCAGTATGCAACAGTCCTTGCTGCAGATCATTTACAGCCTTCTGAGTCATATTGACCTTTCCACAGCACCAGTGAAGCAGTTTAATTTGGAAATCATAAAAATTATTGGTAAATATGTTCAGGTAGGTACTCTGAAGAACTGTAAAAGCCTGACTGCTTATTATCAAAATGGTATCAAAATTACACTTGAATTTTGGGGGGAATTTATTTCAGATATAACAATTGTTGTTTGAAGTCAGATTCCATAGGGTTTGTTTTTTTCTTTCCTATGTACTTAATTCACTAGATGCTTGTGTATTTGTCCAATGTGATTTGTGTCTCATGGAACAAGTCATCTGGGTGAATGTGCATCTATTTACAGATGTAGGCAACTTGTCATGTGTAGTTAGAGAAGATGATCCTTCAACTATTAAAATACAAGGAAATGTTTACTGCTAAGCTGCACAAATGTTTTATTTATGTGTATATGTTTTTAAAAGAAAATTTAACGGTTAAATGCATATTTAAATCACTTTCAGTAATATATCCATGGGGAACTTTTAAGGTGCCCCATAACAAAATTGAGTACATTTTTTATTAAAGAAGGTCCCCAAAAGATGAAGCACAGTGTTTTGCCCAAGGTAATTTAAGCCTTTGTACTCGTAACACAAATTTACTGAAAATCCGTTTCACAGAAGAAAGTCTAGCATCTTGCTGAAAGATTTTATGAAAATGCCTGGAGCATAAAACCATTTCAGTGCACAACATTCTCTTCTTTTTTTTCTCTGAATTCCATTATTGCTGGATGTATTTCAGTCAAATGGTTTAATCATAATTAACCAGGAAAAGTCGTGTTCCCTGGATGTTTTGTTACTGATGGGTACGTACTTTAGATATTGTGCTCCTGTCAGAGTGCATTAGGCAAAATGGAATGATTAGCATTAGCTATAGTTTTTCTGTCCTGGTGGCTTCTTGCTGCACCTCTAACCTCTCTCTGAGCTTTCTATGCAAGCCCTTACTACCATGGAATGTAATCTAAATTAGATGTAAGCTATCAGAGGATGGTACCAGCAAAAAAATAGTCCAGAGAAGTCTTAACATATTTTTGATAAAATATGTTACTATAAATGGCAAAAGAAAAGATCATAAATTATCTTGTCTTTTTAAAATGTGCTTCCGGTAAGCTTTGGGTGTTTTCAGTCCTCTGCAATCACAACAGCTGTAAGTAAATTTAAGCTGCTACAGGATGGTTCCAGTTTGAGACTCTATTTTTATGTTTATGATGCACAGAAATTCAAGAGATTACTAAAGACTCTCGTTATCTGAAAAGAAGCATAAAGCATATAGTACTTAGAGCATTGAAAGGGGTGGGGGGTTTTTTAATGCAATAAAAAAAGAATTTAACAAACATGACCTCCTAATTTAAAAAAAAAAAAAAAACAGACCTCATACTGATTTCAAAAATTGGAAGATTTAAGTTTCAGGCAGAATCCTTGCATTTCCAGGTGCAAATCTTTGCACAAATCTGTTTTTATTTTATGTCTCTTCTTCTGATTCTCTCCACAGTGTGTGTAATTGAAACCACTGAATTATTTACATTGCCGTAATCATCTTTTTAAGGAAAGTGCACTTAACTCAGGCCCTGCCTCTTATATTCTCACACTTTTTCCATAGCTTTTTTTAAGCACTCCATTGGTTTGATACTAAAAACTTTGTGAATGTTTTCACTTCTGTGTTAAAATCTTTGTATTTCCTCATGCATTTCAAGCACAGAGTAGTTTTGCTTGTTTCAAATTCCATTTTCTCTGCCCATAACTGTAAGATAATTAAAGATGGCAAGAGGTGGAATAGTTAGTTTGAATACTGTCAGTTACTGTATTTAAGTGATAGTTAAATACTCTGTTTCAGTCTCCTGGGTCACAAAGGGCAGATGCTTCAGACAATGGTAAAAACCAGTGTAACTACTGGGAAGGAGGGACATAGACCAGAGTCTGGTGTGGCTGGCCCAGTGACCTGGAGCCACTGAGCCTGCTTGGCTGGACCTGACCACCCACCATGGCATGGCCTGATACCTTGCCACTGCTTTCCTGGCACTTCAAGGTCCGAAGCTTCCCGCCCTTTCAACCATGTGTGAAAGATCAGAGGTTTTGCTTTGGGGATTCTTGCAAAATGCTACTGTACATAAAAATTGCTGTCTTGGTTGAAGGGATTGTTGTGTGATTTGTGTATGTTCTCTTTAGAGTCCATATTGGAAGGAAGCCCTTAATATTTTGAAACTGGTGGTGTCTCGGTCAGCAAGCCTTGTTGTGCCTAATGATATTCCAAAGTCTTATGGAGGTGACATAGGTTCTCCTGAAATCTCTTTCACGAAAATTTTTAATAATGTCTCCAAGGAGCTACCTGGGAAGACCTTAGATTTTCATTTTGATATATCAGAGGTAATGATTATATTTAAATGACAGTGCACTAATGACTTGCTGTTGCAAACTCAGGTGTTATTTTCTGTTAGCCTTCTACATTTATATGTTTCTAAATAAGTACAATTTTAAAGAATGGCAGAGATTGAAGTTTTACATACCTGTAAATAAGAGGCATACTGGAAGATAAATTTCTAATTCTTTTATGTTGCGTGTTTGCCTTTTCCTCCTTTTGAATGTCTGGAGAATTAACTACTAAAAGTCAGTAAGATTATTCTCAAGGGTATCTCAGCTGTCTCAGAGAGCAGACAATGCAGCTGGCTGCTGCTTGCAGCTGAACATACCAGGCTTTCAGCAAATGAAGGGTTGTGCATTCAAGAGATGAGAGGATTAAAACCCTCTACTGCAGTTTTAGCGCGACTTTGGAAGGGGGAGGAAATTTAGAGGAGGCGATAGGATACAAAATACAGGAAATCCAAGGTACGAGGGATACAACTGGAGAAAAACCTCCTGTAGTTAAAAATACCACCCCTACCACCAATGATACTCATTCTACATCTAAAAAGGGGAGCATGGCCAAGTGACTGCTGTGTAATGTAGAGATGTGAAAATTGTAAGAACTTTAGAAGTGATCAGAAGTAAGACCTCCTGGCTGAAGCTAATCCTAGATAATGATTGGAGATATAGGTGTCTTAGGAACATTACTTAAATTGGTAAATACATTCACTACTGAGGTTTCAGGGCATGCGGATAATTGAGAGACAAGATGAATTTCTGCGGATTTTATTGGGTTAGCATATGCTGTCAAAAGGGTTGAATTTCATTGTTTTTTCGGAAGCATGTGTATGTTTGTGAAGTTGCTGGTCTGTGAAAACAGTTTGTTCATGTCAGGGAATGATTCTACAGAGAAGCTTTGCATCTTTTAAACTTAAAACACAGTTGGTTCTAAAGTGTTTTTAAAAATATAGTTGGATTGTCAGCATAAAATGTGCATAATTCAAAACCACACAAGTGGGCAGAATGGCAGCTTGCTGTGTAGGGTACAAGTATTCAGCCTTGTATTTCCCAGTGCACCAAGGCTCAGTGGATTAGACATGGGCTTTACAAAATGCTTACCAACAAACCCTCCTACATTTCATATAATGCTGAATTCTGAAGTCAAATATTATGTAGTCTTTACTAATATAGATTTGAATTTTAAGAAAGTGTTTGCTGTCTTTGCTAGACACCAATTATTGGGAATAAGTACGGTGATCAACACAGCGCAGCTGGTAGAAATGGGAAGCCAAAAGTCATTGCTGTGACCCGGAGCACTTCTTCAACTTCATCTGGCTCCAATTCAAATGCACTGGTTCCTGTCAGCTGGAAGAGACCACAGCCATCTCAGGTACACTGTGCCTCCAACACTTTATACATATATCAGAGGCAGTGTTTCTGAATGTATTAAAAAAAAAAGTATTGAAGTGTTATTTGAAGTCTGTATTACATCTTAGCAAAACAATAAATTAATACAGCATAAACTAAAAGCTGATACTGGTGAAAATTAAAATATTTCAAGATTCGTTTTAGAGGATGTCAGTGTGCAATATGACTAGTTAAAAATGCAGATGTTTTATATTTTTACCTGGACCTCCAGCACCTGCCATGCTATGTGATTCTCTTTGGTATATTTTTCAGAGAAGGACTAGGGAGAAGCTAATGAATGTGCTTTCTCTGTGTGGTCCAGATTCTGGTCTTCCCAAGAATCCTTCGGTAAGTGGTGATAGCGGTTTGTTTTGGTTTTTGAACTCAACTAGCGGAATGCTATTGCATTTTTAGATGTTGATGAAGTTATGAACAATGGATTTGGATGAGCTAGTTTTGGTTCAGCAGTTCACAAATCCAGTCGAAGGATTAAAAAGAAGAATCAGAAGTAATGGATTACTATTACTGCTCAAGGACTCCAGTGGGCATGGTTGTCTTGGCTAGAAAAGAGAATTGAACTAGGTCTCCCGTGTTCTGACTAAATCTCTATCTAGTCCATAATAGATGCTTTTGAGAGAAGGGGTAGCAGTAGCTGAGGGGACTGCAAGGGTGTTGATGCTGTATTGAAAATATCCTAGAATCCATTGAAAACAACCAGTGGATCATATACCTTGAAACTAACATGGTTATTTATAGGAACAGTAGTCTTAGCTGTTGAGTAAAAATAGGTTGATGGTTTTACTTCTGTGTGAAGAACCCCACTGGCATACTACGCTTGATGGTGGTGATGACTTTGACAGCTTTTAAAATAAGGCAAGTAGCCTACCTTGGTTATCATCTAGAACATATTCTTTTATTGTTGCATAGAAGTTCTTACCTGGGGAAAAATATTGGTGGGAGAAGGATCTTTAATCTAGTGGAGGAAGTTAAAATAAATAAAAAGAGATGCTTGAAAGCTGAAACTGAGGAGATTTTAAAGCATTGCATGGAAATAAACAGAATATTGTCATTTGTGAAGATTATCATCACAGTAGGCCAGCACTGGATCCCTTTTAAAGGTGTACAGTCCTTCCACAGAAATTTGTAGGTGAAAACAGTATAGTCTGTGTCATGTGGATGGTTATTATGATGGATTTTTTGATTCTTAAGTTTGACGGATATAATAGTTACAAAAATGAAGTTTGGGTGATATATTTTTCTCTCTATGTATACCTTTGTAACTCTTAGTTACATTAAGGAGAGAATGACACCACTAGTTTAAAGATGTAGTTTAAAATCCAACCAGTTTTGAAGCAAAGTATTACCAGTGTAGGGGTACTCACGCTGACTGGCACTAATTCCATTAAATGGCAGGAAGCAGGGTGGCTGACTTTTGGAGTTACAGAAAATGGAAGTTTTCACTTCTATTTTTACCTGTATCTGCAGGTTGTGTTTTCTTCTAATGAAGACTTGGAAGTTGGAGATCAACAAACTAGTCTAATTTCAGCAACAGAAGAAGTGATTCAAGAGGAGGAAGTGGCTGTAGAAGACAATACCAGTGAACAACAGTTTGGAGTTTTTAAAGACTTTGACTTTTTAGATGTTGAATTGGAAGATGCGGAGGTGAGACCTTGGGGTTTCTTCTGTGTATTTCCGTTGGAGAACATTTTAAAAATAAGGTTGTGTTGGTGCAATTCTAAGGAATTGGCAGCTCTGCTAACTAATCCAATACAGAAGAATTTATGACATGATGGAGCTTAGATAGAGAAACCTGGGCCAAAAACTTTGCAGGGTTAAGTTGTTGCAAATTGTTGGCTGGTTTTGGAGGGAAGAGTTGAGATTTTTGGGGGGGGATTTAAGTGACTTTATCTGAAAATGAAGTGATATGACGGTGTAAGCCAATGTCAGCATGAACACCTGGGTACCATGCAGGAGAAAACTTAATTATGGAACAGTGTGTTAAGAAAATATCATAATCATTGTTTCTGATATGTTTCTGGATTTTGAAAACTTGAAAGGCTTTCAAAGCAAACTGTAATGATACACTATCTCATTATATGCTTGCCTCTCTATAGTTGCTTGCATTGGCTTTTACATTATATCTGGTCTATTGCAGTTCTTATATTTCCTCCATTTCTCCTTCTGTCAAAAAGAGAGAGAGGAGGTAAAACAAAATTAGGTATTGAGAAATAGTAAAGATTCTGTTAACAATTGTTACTTGTTTTGGATAAATAAAAGGCTTCAGAATTTGCTGAGGCTTAAAAATATGACTGTAAAAGGACTGGGGAGGAAAAAGGAAAATGTTTTGTAGTTTCTTGCAGTGGTTTTATTACAGTCTATGCAAAATATGGAATTAGCAATGGAGATCCTTGCTGATCATGAGTCCGCAAGCTGCTAAGAATATCTGCCTATCTAAACACTGATTGTTCTCCTCTTGATTTATCTAGACCTCTTTACAGGGTTTCCCCCCTAATTCTTTAGTTTTATCTCCCGTTCTTCCTGCTCCCTGTGTATTGCTTCACTTCAGCCAGTATTTGCACCTTCTAGGAAAAGTACAGGCTCATTATGGTCTATTGCATAGATGTAACCACACACTATAGAGACACCATTTCCTGTATTCAATACCAGTAATCAGACAGCTCAGAATTGAGGCTTAGTAGTATTAAAACATTAACACTGGACAGGACTTTACAGATAGGATGGCAAAAGTTGAAAACTTTGCCAGACAAAGTTAACCTTTAACTTCGTTTTCTGTGCTCTTTTAATAGCAGATCATAATTAGGAAAATACAGTTTCTTTTTTATTAATTGCCTGGACGCAACATGTAGTTCTGTACTAGACAAAAGAAATTAAGAGCACAGATAGTTAGAATTTAGGGTGTTACATATAAATCGTGCCTTGGTATAAGAGCTCTGGCTTATTTTTTCACCAGAAATATGGAATGTTCTTTATTGCTAATAATTAAATGTCAGCAGACATTTACTGGGGCTTTTACATTAAAATCTGAGTAATATTCAGATTAAACTTAAGTGCTTCAGCCCGCAATAGTAGTATTTTGTTGTACTTGAAATTCTTTTGCTTTGCGATAACTTTTCATCTTCTTTTGAGCAAAAGAAATCACTAAGAGAGATTACAAAATATTTAGTTTGTGTTGCATATTTAACGCATCATGGTGATTTCCTAAGTCACCGCAAGAGA
>WEIT01011027.1:4033-22488 GCA_013389985.1 Dryoscopus gambensis
CTTTACAATCCTGCCTCTCTGAAAGGTGTGATTCAGTAGCTCACAGTGCCTGGATTTGTTCAGTCATGGGGAGGGTTCAGGGATATCCTTCCAGGGCACTGGCTTAAACTGTCTTTGACAGGCACTCTAATGCATGCACACATATTAAAAAGCACACTTCATCATATTTCCAGGAAGCAAAGAAAAGTAGCCAAATGGCAATTTCGCCTAGGAATAAGATGATTTGTCACCTGTACATTAAAGGTATCTACATTATTTTAAAAGAGAATTTTTACTAATATATTCACAGTAGAACTGCTGATTCAGAGAAATACACAAAGGTAAAAGCACAAGGTGCAATATATTATTTTCACAGTTCAGAGGGGAACAGTTTTCCACACTACATTTTCAAAAGAAACAAAATACATATGAGGAATACCTCTAAGTATACTAGCAATTTTATGTGTGTGTGTCTAAGACAGGGATTACCACAGAGCAATCAGTACTCTCAGTACTGTAAGTATTCTTCAAAGAATGAAGAATATTTATTGCTTCTGTCAGTGCCTGTGTTTTTTCAATCACTTTACTTGTGTTAGAAAATGGTTTTCCCTTCTCACTGCTGTGTGAAAGCACTTGCATAAGCAGTCAGAGACTTGACTCTGTTGGGAGAACTGATGGTGTCCAAAATGCTGTCAAATTCAGCAGTGTAAACAAACAAATAAGAGAGGGACATTTTCCTTCTAATCTCTTTCAATTCACCTTATCTCAGGTGTGGACAAAGACTCTTGCAAGAAATGTGATTTAGAATTTGACAGTTCCCCCTGGCCCCTAGCACATACCTCTCCATCAGACAAACTTTGGCACTTTCAGGAACAAAAAGAGGGGAAGGAACACCTGGCACTTTCCTTGCACCCGATGCAGACCTTTGTCCACTGAACTGTCATTCCTTACTTCCCAAGGGGAAGACACAAGAATTTCCTACATGTATTTGCACACAAATGACTCACCAATAACCAATATCAAATGACTTTGAAATAGAGGCAACTCAATTTTCCCTTTGCTGCATAGCAATAAGGAACAAATAGTTCCAGCTTAACTGAGCCTGCATGCATAACATTATAATCCAAATTTTAACAAACATCCAAAAAGGCAAGCAAAATAAAAGTTGCACTTATATATGTTAAAACTTGCATCTTATATATCTTATCTGTTTGTAAGTACTCAGATGCACTTTTTCTCCTTTCTACCCTTGGTTTCATTTATGAGACCTTACAGATGAATGTCAAATAAAATATTAAACACTCCATGAGGGAATTAAATAACTTTTTATATTAAAAAAATGAAATATTCAAATAATATAAAATACACATTATTATTGGGCGGTTTTGTTGTTGTTTTTGTTTTTACTGTTGTTTAATGACTACTGGGTTTATATAATACTTAAACTTATCTATTCTCTTCATTTCCGATTCATTATTTTGGTGTGCATACCAGCCCATATCAGTGTTTACATTTAAATGCAAAAAATTTTCAATTAGACACTCTTCCAGGATTTCTGGTCTTGGATTATTATCTGCAACAAGAATTGGGGTAGCTACAGAAACTTTAACTGTGGGTTCATATAATTTCCACACTACACAGAAAATAAGACCTTAACTGTGTTTTATGACTGCTAGGTAGACTGAAGATGGATTATAAGGAGTTTACACACAACTCTCACTCTTTCTTATTAATTTACACTTTAATGACATGGTTGAATTTTGGTTTTAACAAGCCTTTTACCTCATTCAGTTACAGTGTGTCATAAAAGGCAAAAAAATGCAAGATATATTTTTTAAATGTGTAACCCCCCAAAAAAATTTGAATACTGTGAAAATCAATTTCCAGTTTAATAACACCATGTTTTATGTGCAGAAAAAAATCCTTCATTTTAAAAATATTGCTTCTACTTCTGCACTCATGAAATAAAAGGCAAAGAACTGCAAAAGTGCATCTGAAAACTAAACTGCATTCTCAGTCTTACATAACCAGTTGAAAACTTCAGCTGAACTTCTACTTATTTCTGGGGACACTCTAGAAAACCAGATTTCTAGCTGACACACAAACCTCATTATGTAAAATTCTTGCAATGGTGACAGATGCATAATTTAACACTACCTCAATAGAAGCGGCATGTGGCAGCCCCTAGTGGCACATTTTTAAAAAATATTTTCCACTGTAAATTCCAACTTTAAGGCATCCGTTTGTTCTGATTTGTTTCTTTCAGTAAAATGGGGTTAGCCAAATGTTGTCCAATTGCCTTTAGCAACTAACTTGGTTTTAGGGGGACAAAGATACTGAAACACACCAGTACAAACCCAAATAAATCCATGATATGAGCATACTGAACTTGCAGTATATATCTTAAATTTTGCTCATCAGATTTATAGCTTTAGTTCCATGATATTCATCAGTAGTGATTTCCTCGTTTGGCAGAAACATGAGAACACCCCAAAAATGCCATAATAATCTGTTTAGATGAAAGTGCTGCTTTCATTCCTCAGGAAGGCCACCACCCTCACATGATACTGGTTCTGAAAGCTGCCCGGTGACAAAGCTGTCCCTACCTCATTAAGTGTGCCTCCTTCAAGAATTCACTCTTCTCGTGGTCTGTTGCACCCTTCTTCAAAGTCTACTTAACAGAAAGCAGAAGTGTAGTAACACTTTGGTCATCATCACCATTATCACATGGCACTTAAGTGAAACAACCAGACATACATATGGCCTTAAATACACATTATTTTCCAGAAATCATTACAAGGAGATAGGCTCAGCTTTGAGTGACTTGCAAGAAATACTGCCAGTAAATACCCAGATCAGCCGACACTCATTTCTCAGGTAAAACCTCTGAGACAGATCTCTCTGCCCATCCCATTCTGCTGCCAGAGAAATACACAGCTGTGATTACCTTGACTGCTACTTTGGATTCTCCACTTCCATCTGCCAGGATATCTACTGCAGTCCCTTCATATACCTCTCCAAATGCTCCACTTCCTAACAGTTTGTGTAAGTTGAGTTTGTCCCGAGGGAAAGCTGGCAGTGACTCAATCTCTGCTTGAGAAGGAAGAGTGCTACAAAACAGCATACACTTGTTCATACCTAAGAATGTCTGAAATTTTATTAAAATTCTTCTTCAAATGAAGCTGGTATTATTTATCTCATCAGGTACATTTAAGGGGAGCCCAGATGAGGCCTGGATGTTTTGCAAGTTACTGGAAAACACCAGGTCTTCTTCCTTCCCTGTGCACTTGTGTTTCTTACCACAGTGCCATGAAGGATGGGCTGGGGGCGACCCAGGCTGGGCTGTATGCCGGGGGGGCAACATGGCAGGGTGTCCTTTGGAGCAGATCTGCCCTGCAGCACACATGCAGCCCTTCATTCTACCTTGAGGTTTCAGGGAGGAGTTCCCTGATGAAAGCTGGTCCAGGGAAGACCTCTTACATGTTTTTGTCCTGAAAATACATTTGCTTTGAGGACATACCGTACAGCATAACAGGCATTGGCTAGTCCCACTGTCTCAGCCGTCCCCCTGAGTTGAGATAGTTCTTTATCTTCCTTGATAAACAGTATCTGTCCAGGAAAGGCTCGTTTTCCAGATTTCAGTTTTTGCTTCCATACTGGAATAGAAAAGGAGACCATTAGGTGTTTCACTCTGAGAGCATCCCAGTGTGCAAGCAGGTTGAAAGGCTACAGGTTTTATGTTATTCTGTTCAACATCATCCCCCAACAGCTCATGTAAGCAAGTCATTTTCATCTGGCCATTTTTTTCCCCACAAAACACACACAGCTGCTCATTGAGCTGAGAACTCAGTCAGGTACTCATTTCTGTGTGTGACAAGACCCCAGGGAAAGGATGAGAAGTGAGAGGACAGGGCCATTACATGTGGACATTTGCATCTCAGGGTAATCATTAGATCCTTTCTTCAGGGACAAAGCTTAAGAGAAAGAAAATGGGACCCTCTGGTGAATAAATGTATTACCAAACTTGAGAATTGTAAGGTACAAGATTTTATAAGGATACACACAAGCATTAGAGTTCCTTAACCACTCCTGTGCTCTCCCTGCAGGTAACCAACAGCAAGAAATGCCTGAGGATGGAGTGAATTCCTATCCTGTCCTTGATACCACAAATACAATGAGCATCTCTAGGGCCTCAAAGAATGAGAGTATACAAATTCCTGACAGCTCCCATCCTAGGGGTTGCTCAGCATTTCCCTACATCTGGAGGCCAATCATTTCCCATCATCTGAACTGCCTTTCCCTGAGGCCTGGCAAACAAAGGGTAAACAAAAAACTCAGTCACATACCAAAACCAAACAGCATGACCACAGCCAAACACAGCACAACAACTCCAACCACAGAAGCAATGGCAATGATGGTGCCCGTGGAGATCATATTAGCTGTTAAGGAGAAAGGGAAAATTGTTTAATTACTGTGTATGCATGCAGTGTCAATCCCATGGAGTGGAACACACCTGAGAGAACCCCTCACCTATGTAAAAGTCTTCCACTGCACAAAGCTCTCTTGTAGGCTGTATGTGGATGTGCATTTGGTCAGACTAATCCTCCTCCCCCAGACCCAGGCCATTCCTGTGGTAATAACCTAAGGTATATGCAGAAATAGAAAATGCTGATCTGTTTCACTACTCAAGGTGGGATTTCCAAAAGCACCCACAGAATGTAAGTCTAACATTCTGTCTGAAGGCAAGAAGTCATTCTGATATCTTTACCCAGTGTGTTTTGCCTGTTTTCAAGAATCACATTGTAAAGCAGAGTGGCAGAACCACAGAGACAAACTGGTATAAATGAGCAGAAGCATTTTTCAGGCCCACAGTTCTGAGCAAAAGGGCCTGGATGGGCACTAGCAGTGGGGGTCACCATATAAACTTCATAATTTTTTACCTATTAGACACATTACCTTTGCAGGAATATCATCATTAAAATAGCCAGTCTCTGTTCATAAATTGGTATGACTATTTAGAATAACACAAAAAAGATTAAAAGAATACAGAAGTATGAGACATACCTTCACTCAAAATTATATCCATGCTAATGTCACTGTATTCACCAAGTCCCAGCACATTTGCAGCTGCTGCTCTGAACTGGAAAGTTCCTTCTAAGTTCTTGGCCTTCCATGTGCAAATACTGCCACAAGAGCCATTGTAAACCACCTCCCATGTGGACTTCACATTGCTGCTGTTGCCAGACTGTTTCCTGCAACATGAACAGCACGACACAGGAATGTCATTAATGCCACGAGGGCAGTTTACTACTTCACCTTCACTCCATTTTTTGCTTCAGTTCCATGGTTTTCACAGCATTTCTCTGCCTGCATGAAAGCTCAATCTGGTCATGGGATTTTGGCTACAGTGAAAAAAATTGTGCCATGCCATTTCAGCAATGCTAGGAATCAAACATCTTTATCTTGGCATTGGAAATGAAATACTAGAACATTTTAGACACAAAAAACTGTTCAGTATGTGCCTGATTCACCTGTTTCATATATGCCTCACAGCCAAGATTTCAAAACTTTCTTATTTAGCTTCCTGAAAAAAAAATACATTTATTTTTTTCTACTGTGCTTGAGCTTTTTGTTCTCCCAGACCCAGAGTAATTCAGTGCCTCTTGTGCATCAGGTTTCACAAGCTAAACAGGAAGCAAGTCACTGGCAGTGAAGATACCATTCTTTAGCTAGCCACTTTCCCGTAGTATCTGCTGACTGCTGGGTGTATTTCTTCCTTTCCCCATTGGACTGAGATTGATTGCTCACAATAAATTTAGAGCTGATTATTCACCAACCAAAAGAAGACCATATGCTTAAACTTGAAGGGCCACATCTGAAATATGATTTCATGTCACACAACACCATAATACATCATGTGAAATGACTTTCATGGGCATGTCACTCATTCTCCCAACACACTTCAATGAAGAAAAAAAGTCAAACACTTATAAAACAGAAAGACATGGGAAAACTATATGTTTATGTCCTTGATGTGTACATGTTGCCACGAGAGCTGTATGGAAAACAGAGGTTGCTTAAAAGGGCTGGGCAAACATTTTCTAGAATGCTGTGCAACTAACATTTTTCTACCCAATGTGAAATTCAGTAAAAAACTGAATGTGTACATTCAAACTGCAAGAGAAAAGCTTATTTCATTAAAAGACCACCTCAGTGATGCATTAGGATTCCAGAGATGAATAAGGATCTGGAGTCTGGAGTACACAGCAGCTAATGCACAGCCCCGGCACAGGCCAAGGGATTGACCTTTCCTTACACATCTGCAAAACGTCAGATACAGACTGTCTGTTGACACATCAAAATTATTGTTTTCTCAGAGCATGCAGGTCAGTGCTCCTGCCTGCTCACAGAACTGTAGGAAGCTTACAGCACCAGGAAAATATGTCAGGGTGAAAACTTATATAGGTAAAGCATTTCCAGCTCCAGAGTGCTGTCAGTCCTTAGCTTTCATAAGCACAGAGAAAGAAATTATGGCTGGGTTTAGAAAATTGCTTCCCTCCATCAGTAATGACTTCAAACAATCACTGGAATATCCCAGAAGATGGACTTTCCTAATTTTTAAATAATACATTAATTAAGCTTTGCACTGACTGCTTTAAAGAAAACTCTACAGAGTCATGGTCAAAAATTTAGAAGTTCAAAGTCACTGCCCACAGCAATATACTCTAACCTGCCCAGTCAGTCCTTCCAATGCCAGTGCAGGAATAAGAGTGAGCTGGCACTCTAGTGTGACATGTATAGCCCAGGCAATCGGTATTTGATGACAGACCACTTTAAAAATTATAGAGTCATCCCACGTGGGTGGGAATGCTTTATTTCTGGCAATATTACAACACCTTCTTTGAGTCCTCTAAACACTAATATATTTATACATATATTTTAGCCAAAAATACTACATGTAAGTTGAGATTTGTGATTTGAAATTAAATCTTCTAATTCACTGACATAGATCCAAATATATAATTGTATTTTCAGATTACTCTGAAAGTGTTGTTAGTGTATATTTCCTTCTATGCTTTCCCAGAATTTCTGGAAATTATGGGTACTTGGTTTATCCAAGAAAGAGATCCCAATGGGGAGGGCCTTTTGCATCATATATATTTCATTCTTTCCATCGGAGCCAACCTGAAAACCCCTGCACACCCAGATTTATTCTGGACTGCTGCCTACGGGAAGAGTGCATCATGCATTGCTTACCTGCTTTCTAAGATGTAGTAGGTCAGTTTGCTTCCATTGTCCTCAGCCTTTTCCCACTGTAGAGAGTTGTCAGAGTCTTCTGCTCTTTTAGGAACTCCTGGCTTACTGGGAACACCAGCTTAAGCCAAACAGAGGAAGAAACAGAACCCTTGAACCCTTGTTTGTAGCAAGAAAAAAGGCTAACAGGCACAGAGAAAAATCTGATGTGTACATGGGTGTTTACACATACAAAAGGAAGGAGGATCTACATTAATAATCCTCATGGAGAATGAATCCTTGGCCTTCTCTTTGTGACGGCTAAATTCCAAACATGCAGCCTTTCACCAGTAATGAGTTCACTTGCCCTATAGGCATTTCATTTCAATTCCCCTCACTCTTTCCTCTGCTCCACTTGGAAATGAACCTCAGTTCTTTCCCCCTGTTACTTTTGAAGGTATGGTATTGTGTTATTCATTTTTCAAACACACAGAACTACTGGGTCTTAGTACAAGAAAATTGCCTGCTAAAGTTTGGAAAATATTGTGTTTAATATTCACATCCTGAGAAAAGTCTTAAAATCTTGTTTTATTGGGTTAAGTGCTTACCTGTACTTTTAAAGGTTGTTGAAGAGGAAGTGCTTTTCACTCCTGTAACATAAACTACTGTTACTCTTACAAAGTAGTTGGTCCAAGGAAGAATCCCTGTGAGGTTGCATGTGTAAACAAGATTTCTTGTGCACAAAGTGCTTGCAGGAGAAAACCAGTCACTTTTTGTTGGCCACTAGGAAAAAAAAATATCATTATGGTCAACTTTCTTGCTCTGCTGAAAGTGTGTCACAGTTCTATTCCTGGGTAGATTAACTACTTTGCGGCCTCTTAATATCATAGTGGAAATATGACGCAGGTGCTGTTTCGACCATGGGAATTTGTCCCCTCAGAGACCAAGGACACAAACCCTAATTTTCTTCTTTGTTTTCAGGAGACCTACAAGTCTTGGCAGTAACAAAGAACAACAGATTAAGTGCCTGCTTTACACAGCCAAAAGGAGCCTTCCCCTTGTATTTCTGGATCATCGTGACATGCCCACGAGTTCAGCTTGCCATGATGCAATTGAAAGGAGGTGGGTTAGTGGAATTGTGATGTGACATTTGTTTTAGGGCAGGGAAATACTTGGTGTAGGCCTGATGAATCTGATTCTCTATAGTAAAGAATCTGCGTGATCCAGTTTAGCACATGACTTTTTCTGTGTCCAGTGGTTCAGGTGTTGAAGTCTGAAGTTTCCATGCATGCTGCTCTCACTGCAGTGCTTACTTCTTACTCCCTGGATCTGGCCTTCTCTCCAGCATTTTCTCCTAACCTCTATCACAGGAAAATAAAATCCAGATACTAGGTTGTAGCTAATATTTATTGCTGAAACTCCTTTTCTTCTTTTTCTTGTGCAGGGCAGACATAGGATTTGCAACTGCAAGCCCAGTTGGGGCAGGGCAGTGAGGAAACAGGGATAGGACTGCTGAAACAGGAGACTCAGGAGGAATTCTGGTGAGGTCATCCAGGATGTCCTTTGGCACTATGGAGTACTAAATGCTACAGCTGCACTCCTCCTTGTTCCTGGCAAAGGCTGACTCCATCCTGCCCCTGCTGAGCAGCTAAGACTGACATCATCATGCCCAAATTATCCACTGAGACTCTTCATGTACATCCTGCCGCCCACCCTGTCCTGCTTACCAGGACAGAGTAGGTTAAATTTTCTCTGATCTGAAAAAACCCCACCCCAAAATTTAGAGGTATTTTTACCTTACGCAGCTCAAACCAGAAGCTGGTTTCATTGACGTGCAGAGGAGCTCTCCATTCTAGCTGGAAACTGGTATTTCTGGGGACTATGTTGATAGGTGCAGCTGGAGTCTCAAAGGTTTTTGCAATGACAGGGACACTTTCAGAAAACCAGTTCTCATCAGGATGAAAAGCAAGAACCTAGTAAGGAATGGATGAACTGCTCAATACCAAAGAAGTTGGAAAGGCAGCTTTGTTTTAGCAACACCAAGTGTTTGGAAGACTAACTTTTCGAACAAAACAGTATTCAGGCAATACAGATATAGGTGTAGAAAGATATTGAGCCTCATAGCTGCAGGGTTATACACCTTCAGGCTGAAAGTTCATGTCCAGGAGTACCGTTCCTCAGAGACTCTTCTTAGTTTCTCGTCTCAGCTTTCTACCAAGTCCCTTCTCTTTCCAGACCTTTCTTAAATGCCACACACTCTTACACAGACATGCAGATGTCACATCACATATTAGGCAGTATTTTAGAACCACAGAAACACAAAGTCAAGAGGTGCCTTAGCACGTTGCTTTTCACTAAGCCACAGGCAAATACGACCGGTGTTTGGGTATGCATACCTGCATAGACACATACAGGTATTTAGGTATGCGTGTATATATATTCCCCATTATACCATCCAAATAATTAACAAAAGCCCAAAATCAAATTTAGACCCACAGATCCCCCCCGCTGTCATCTGAATGTTCTCCCAACTGTGTAAATCACTCTATTTGTGATACCCAATGCACATTCTGCAGGCAACATGTTTACTTGGTTACTTTTGAAAATGTCACTCTGATCATAGGCCTGCTGTCCAGATACATAATTTACTAATTTTTTAAGCCTTCATCTGTAAAGAGAGAAGCAGTACATTTTGTTCTTATGAATCCACATTGGACACTTTTGTCTGCTTTACAGAGGTGCAGTCAAAAGATTTGCAGGTTGAATAAACTAGTAGAACTACTTGCAATTCTACCTTGAATGAATTATTTGTTCCAGGCTGGAGCCCACTGACAGACCAGGCAAGCATGCCATTTGAAAATTCACTTTTTCGTAAAGGTGTCGCTGGGACAGGAGGCAATAAATTGACTGAGATTTGATAGCGGATGGATTCAAGAGGTCCATTTGGCTTCAGAGGTTCACTCCAGGATATGTTGATGGTGGTGTCAGACAAAACTAGTATTTTAATAGTGTCAACTGCGTCTGGTACTGAAACAGAAAGAAAAATTAATCTCCCTTTTAGAGAAGTCAAGAAGTGCTACCAAGGAAAGAAATGAAGATTTTAAGTGTATTAATATGATTCATTTACAGGACTGAAACTCTACACATGTAAAACTCGTGTTCTTGTATATTCAGTCAGCTGCAGACAATTTGAAAATATTTTGAGAGACTTTTAGTATCTTCTTGGCTATCTTACTATGCAAGCAGACAAAAAAATCCAAAAAACTGAACAACAGAAAAACAGCTGCTGTCCTATACCGCTACATTTATAGTCATTTCACTGAATTCCTGCTCTCTCTTAGTTTCCTAATCAGGGTCTCGGATGTGAGTTTAATATGGTACTTGCTTGGATATGCACACACACATGCAAAAAAAAAAAAAATAACTCTGCATTATTCCAATTGGAAAGTCTTTTCTTGAAGAGAAAATGATGAAGGAAGAAAATCCAAAACTAAGCATTATTTCCTACCATTTACAATTTTGCTCAGAAATACACAGTCTGGCTGAGCTGCNNACAGAAAGAAAAATTAATCTCCCTTTTAGAGAAGTCAAGAGGTGCTACCAAGGAAAGAAATGAAGATTTTAAGTGTATTAATATGATTCATTTACAGGACTGAAACTCTACACATGTAAAACTCGTGTTCTTGTATATTCAGTCAGCTGCAGACAATTTGAAAATATTTTGAGAGACTTTTAGTATCTTCTTGGCTATCTTACTATGCAAGNGGATATGCACACACACATGCAAAAAAAAAAAAATAACTCTGCATTATTCCAATTGGAAAGTCTTTTCTTGAAGAGAAAATGATGAAGGAAGAAAATCCAAAACTAAGCATTATTTCCTACCATTTACAATTTTGCTCAGAAATACACAGTCTGGCTGAGCTGCATAAGGAAGAAACTGGGTTGCTGGTCAGATGTCCATACCAGCTGGTTACTCACTAGCTGTTCTGGAAAAAACAACCCTTCCTTTGAAGCTTTAAGATCATGGACTTTGTAATGGTATATGGCATGTCCCTACTCTGCGTAAAAAATTCTTTATTTCCTATTGAGCTGCCCAGATAGGTAAAAAGTTAACAAGTCATTACACTATTTATGTTCCCAACATACCATAATGATGAGTTCATATGCTCTAATTCATATCCTAGTAGCAAGATTACAGATTATTTAATGAAAAATACAGAAACTAGACTAGGAAAGAACACAAATTTCTCATTTGTCTAGCTAAAACATATGTGGAGTAAGAGTGACACTCTGTGGCAAGAGCAATGCATTGTCTTCCTCTTTTTTTCATTCCCTCTATCTTGCTATTTGATGGAAAGCACAAATTATTCCAAGCTTCTTTCACTTCATTAGAGAATTGAGAGAAAGGCAGAGGGAATTCACACACCTTCAGAGGTGTTAAATACTGTACACACTTCAAGAGGCTCTAGCAGCATCTGATTACAATTTAAACTAGCAGTTACATTCATGAAATTGAGAACCTAAGTGTCAGGACACATATACCTTCTATTTACAGCTGGCTGGAAGTTTTTCAACAAATTGTGTAAACCTCTGAATGTTGATACATATACCTATTCTCAGGGTTTGTAGGCTGGGGTGGGGTGAGGGGTTTTTTTTGTTGGTTTGCTTTGTTTTTTGTCTAAGACTCGATTTTCATCCAGATTTTTTGTTTTGTCCTGACTAGAGAAGACTGTTCTGAGTTTCATGTTTCATTTTAACATGAGACTGAAAAATTCCATTTGACTGGAGCAATCCAGTCTCCCATTTCATGTGCTACCTTTATGTTTCATCACTGAAAGAGTGTTCATTGCTGCCGAATGACACAGTTTACCCCACAAATAAGTAATCGTGTCAATTATTGCCACATCCCAATAGTATTTAAACATATTCAGTCAACATGTCACACAGATTTTGTATTACAGATGTGGAATCCCATGCAAAGAATTTAAATCTACTGATCAAAGGCTAGAGTTTTTGGCTGGTTTTTTTTTTGGGGGGGGGGATGTTTGTTTGTTTTTCTCCATAGAATCCATAGGAAGGTAGAATCACCAAGATTGGAAGAGACCTTTCAGATCATTAAATCCAACCATCAACCAGCACTACCACTGTAACCCCTAAACCAGTAAACCTAAACCACATCACCCAACACCAGGTGCCTGTTAAACGCCTCCAGGGATGGTGACTCCACCACCTCCCTGGGAAACCTGTTCCAGTGCCTGACCACCTAAACAGTGTAAACATTTTTTCTAGTATCTAATCTGAATCTCCCATCTCAGCTAAAAGCCATTGCCTCCAGTCCTCTCACTGCAGGCATCGTAGAAGAGACTGGCTCGCAATGTTCTGAGATCCACATAGGATGGGAGCCTATTTGTTTGATGGTGCAAATGCTAAGAGATCTGACTGTTGAGAAAAAAACAAACCAGCATAGTTTAACTAGAGAATTTCTAATGTATAGCATGTCTGGATTCCATAAGAAGGGTGGCAATATGCCTGCACGTCTTGTTTCACTTTCATTTGAAAGATGAAAAGAAGTTCACTTTAAACAGAGGGTTTTTAAGGGGAAAAATGTGACTGCTCCCAGGACAAAAAACAGGGATTGATCTGTGCATAAGAGAAGCCACTGGCAGCTCACAGGTGATGCTCTTCTCTGGACAATAGTGGAAAAAGAGAGACTGCTTATTCTATGAATGAACCTTTAAAGAAACCACAGAGTACATCCCTAAGGAAAGAAGAAAGGAAATCAGGAGTCCTGGCATGTACTTGTTGCCAGGTATTCTGGATAAAGTGTTTTCTTGGGCACAGTTGATCACTAGGGAGAAGAGACATTGAGGAAAGTAAGAAAAACACAGTGGTGGCTGTCCTTACTTCAATTCCAGTTAGTTTATCACCTTCTGAAGCAGCCAAAAACCAAGGAGAGGTAAAAAGAGGTAAGGGGAAACCTCAAGAGTCCTGCTGTGGCTCCCTCACTGCATGTCATGGCAATATCTGTATGCACAGTTGTGCAGCCTGCACAGCTCTGTGTCAGACAGACAGCCCTGATGCAGTGCCAGTGCCCAAGGGCCAGGAGCTGCTGTGCCTCTCAGTTTCACTCCCTTACCCTCCTCTGAAGGAAGAACTGCTCCAACTCTGCAGGACAAGAGCCAGGCAGGAAAACTAGTGAAGATGGGGACCATAGCATTCCCACAACTCAGTGAGTTCAACACCAAGTATGCCAATGTACCACCTCCCCAGTCTTTCTGCAAATCACAGATATGCTGTCGTGTAGACTTGGCTATAATTCTGACTTGCTGACTTAGGAATTAACAGAGGTGCCTGATGGCTTTGCAAATGAAGAGTTTATCTGGATCAAGCTGACAGTGGCTGGTGACACCAGGCACAATAAATGGATCACAGCTACAGAGCAAATCTGGCACAACAGAAGAGCAAGCACTATGTATATTACAGGGAATAGCTACCTTTTGTAATAGCTTTTCACGTTTTCAGAAAGTGAGTTCAGCAGAAGCACTGAGAAGATTATCTGAAGAGAAGCACAAAAGCAGCTCCTCATGAAGACAAGTACAAATGTGCATGTACAAAAATACACATGCAAAACAAGAAAAAGCTCTGAGCAAGGTAGTTCTATTGGGTTGGGTTGCAATACATTCAAAAGCATAACATGCACCTTTTGCATGATCTTTTTCTTTCTGGAAGATGTCACGAGCTTCAAGGAAACTGACACAGTAGCTGCCCTACAGCTGCAAACAGGTAGAGTGAAGCAGGGAATGAGTAGAAGAATCTTCCTGCCCTAACTGAGGTATTTACAAGCATGGGAGGCATCTAGCTCAGACTGCAGTGTTCTCAAAGAACAAGCAGTGAAAGGGCACATCAAAATTCTTGAAATCAACTGAAAACGGGCTGTTGTCATTCAAGCCGAAAGTAAAAACGAAGCGTTGTCTTTTCAGCCGGGTTCACAACAAAACAAATCTGCATTACTCTTACAAACAGCAATTGTGAGAATGATGTCAAGCCAAGGGAAAAAATCTGAACGCTGAATGAATACATAACACAGATATTTAAACATACATAACCACATATGCATTCAAATACAACTTATTTAAAGATATGGTCCAAGGCAGAAACTGCAAGTGTTTAGTCACTTTAAGCCATAATTTATCTTTCCTGAGGAAGCCAATGAGCCAAAGCATTAAAGAATATATACATGTGTTATGAATCTTACAAATTCATCAAGTCTGCTTGCCAAAACCTTGTGAAGATCTATACAGGTTACATTTTAAGCAGACCATTTGTCTGCTTTCTGATTTACAACCGAACTTGCATACACCTTTCTCTAACCAAGATGAGAACTCTGTTCAAAATCAGAATAAAATATGAAACAAACCTCCATATAGAGTTGTGCCAACTGTGCCTTCTCCCACAGGCAGCACTTCCTCATCTGAGTAGTAGTTTTTCACTGCAACTTGTATGGCATAACTCGAAAATGGCTGTAGGTTGTCTAAGACAGCAATAGGACCCTGATATTCCTGTAACTCAAAATCAGATAATAAACATGCATCCTTAGAAAAGAGAGTCATATGTCAACCCAATCATCTGTCAATGAAATGTGTGTTAAAAAAGTAATATAGCAGTGTTTTGCATTGTAATATGCTTCAGTGTTTGAAAAAAAATGTTCAAATCACAGTTTCGGTAATAGATCCTACAGAAAAGAGAGCACATACCAAAAAACAAGCCAAAAAGTTGGGGGGTACTTGTACAAAGGAAAACTAAGGAATCTACCACGTACCAAATATCAGAGAGAAAGGACAGTTATTGTTGGGATGCAGAAATGGAAAAACTTGCTGACAGAAAGCTAAAGAATGATTCATAAAATTACTAGAAGTGGTTCATAAAATTACTATAAACATTCCCTGTTTATATATGATATCACATGCACTTCTGTGGGAAATAGTCATACCAATGTTTTTTGCTGTGGAGCAAACAAACAGTGTCTCGAGTTCCTGCAGATTTTTGTCAATTGTCTGGAAAACACCAGGTACGTTGGCGTAGGCTGGGATATGCCAGGGCATAGCTGCTGTGGTGTGACAGATGGCAAGCTTAATGTAAAACTGGTGTTAGTCGTAGCAAGGATAGTAGGTTTCTCAGTGTCTGGCAAGGGAATCAGGCATCTTTGATCTATGAAAGACATCAAAAGATTAAAAAAAAGTTAATTATGGCTGGATCAATTCAAACTTGCATGGGATCCTACCACCATTCTTAGGAGAAAGCTTAACTACGAAGTATTCTTTCTGCTTTCACAAAGAGACACAGAAGAAAATCCCACCTGAAAGTACTTTATTTGATTACTTTCATGGAACAAAAAGAGTGGTCCTCAAAGATGGAAAGATGGAAAGATGGGAAGATGGAAATGCAAATTATAGTTGCTGTGTTGTCAAGAGCAGTACACATTGACAAGCCCAAAATTGCCTGTTACAGGAAAGACAGATATGCTGAATAGACTGTGCCTTTCTCTAGCAATTAAATGTTATCTGCTTTTTGTTCCAAACAGCTTTCCATGTGTAGCACGGTAAGGAGAGACAAATTTGGGAGGTAGAAAAGGAGTTTGGAGGGAGAAAACAATAGAAAACTACACTGACAGTTAGCAAAAAGTAACAAAAGAAAATTCCTCATCACTTGATGTACTTTCAAAAACAAAATAAAAGTATATTAAATGGACTTCCTGCTAAGAAGGAAGAAGTTTAGGCATGTGCACAGGGAAGAAGGTACAAGTACCAATGCTTGCCCTTAGGCCAGAACAACTGACCTCATAGTCAAGATCTTTTCTCCTAAAGTGAGCAACCTTTCCATTCCCACCAAAGTCAGGTTCATGCATATTCCTCCAAACATATTTGCAGCAGCCAACGTAAATTAGAAAATCTCTGTGGGGATCTCTGTGTAGAAATAATCCATTTGGACTGAAATTTGGTTCTTCCCTTTCTGCACCAGCTAAGCCTGTGGCTCTTGCAGGAAACCCTGTCCCTGGGGATAGGGATTGGCACATTCTGTACCAGGGCCAAACCAAGCTCCTGCACCAATGCCAAGCCCACACAGATCTCATGAGAACAAACATATCCAAAGCACTGGCAAGAATAGCCTGAGCATTGGTCAGAGCAGCTGAGGGCAGGCATGACTGTACCAGCTACCCAAAAGAATGTGAAATTTTTTATTCCAAAGAAGTCCATGTTGTTAAAACATTCTCTTGTATATTTGCCAGTTTTTTATGCAAAACTGGAATTCAAAAATCCTTTTGAATATATTCATCATGCTAGTAGCTGTTCTAAACCACTGCAATTAAAGAGATAATCCCTATAGATACCATAAATCCTAATTTCCCATTAAAACTAATGTTTTATTTCTTTCATTATCATTCTACAATTGTTTGTTTAAAATATTGGGAGTTCTAAGTGAAGCCTGGGTCTACTATAATGTAACCTGTAATTTTCTCTTGAGTACTTCTTTATAAATCACTTTAGTAAGTGGATTTTGTATCTCTTTGTCTTTGGAAGGACAGAATTTTTTTCAGTTTTGTGTACTTGTGAACAAACTCAGAAACATGTGTCATAATAAGGATCACTATCAAACTCTTGCTACAACACTGTGGAACACATTTGTTCTTTTTCTGTTCTGTAACATGCACCACCTTTTCTAAATCGCCAGGTCTGACACAACTTTGACAACAGGCACAGCAGTTAGGCATTAACAAATAGGGGCAATATTCATCATCATGACCTTCCATCGTATCCAACATAAGGCCAGTCCTTACATTCATTCTTTTAAAAATGTGCAAATCATTTCTCTCTACAAGGTACCTGATCCATAAAGCACACTTTGCATAAATACACATAGCACAATCTGCGACTTAAATACATGCCCTGAAGTAAATTGGTTACATTTATAAAACAAGCCAGATCCCCTCTACCTGGATATAATTGCGCTGCTGAGCTGTAAGCTAAGATTTTCAGTGCATGGTTTGCTCTCTTGTGAAGAAAGTGTCTTCTGCTTTCTTTATTTGCTAGCCAAATTTCAGTGTATTCCTTTGCTTCAGCAGTCCAATATATAAATTTCTTATCTGCAGTCAAGCTGCCAATTTTATTACCTGTAGGAAAACATTGCATAGTTAAGTTTTCTAATCAGCCCTGAGCAGATGATTTTGCAAGAGCAGATGGGTCCTTGTATTCTCAGTGAGTCAATATAGGTATCTTGGCCATATCACATCCACAAAGACCTCCCCTTGAAAAGAGATTTCTGATATTTTCCCGTGGGTCTTGTGAAGCTGAGACACTGTTATTCCAGTTTACAAGTGTAGATTTGAAGGCTATGAATATCCATAATTATGGAGTTCAATTCAATTAACAAACACAAGAAATATTCAATGAAGAAACAATTCAATTAACAAAGCTATTCAACTAACAAACACAAGAAATAAAACACTTGTCTATAGAAACGTTCATCTTTTTTCCAAGATGGAAACCACCTGATCCATCATCTCCCAGGAACAATTAAGACCGCTCCTTTGGTAACAGGGCAGCTTTACCACCGTGCCTCCAGAACTGAGCTGAGAACCGAGCAACCAAGGGTAAGTGTTATTATCACAAGAAGAGAAACATGGATAATTTGTCGTACAAGACCCTACTTGTGTGAACGACCTTCCCCACATATTGAAGTCTGCAATGCCATTTTCAGGTATAAGTTGTTACTGTATTTTTTCATTGAGATAAATTGCAATACATGTAGCTTATATGAAACCCAAGCAAAATAATGTGTTAATATTCTAAGTGAAATCTATTGACAAGTAGCACTTGAGGCCGTAGCATCTCTTTTGATTTACATCTTACTAGAACACATACTTGCATCAGTAAATATCCTCACAATGCTCTTTCTCCTAGTTTGTGTAACAGGGTACACAATTGGAAACACAGAACACAAACATTTTGTCCAGGTTGACTATAGAGGAATCAGTTTTATTTAAAAAAATGCTTCATGAATGCTCTTTTCGGAAATCAATGTTGTTTGAAGTAAGAGACAGCAAGAATCACAAACTACCTAGAAAAATAAAAGAGCACTCAGACCTTGAATACTTAGTATTTTGGTAATTCTCCAGCAGTGGCAACCATCCACATCTGAGGCCCATATTTCATCTCTTCCTCTGATAAAAAGCAGCTGGGGAT
>WEIT01011028.1:3478-42362 GCA_013389985.1 Dryoscopus gambensis
TTGCTGGACAAGTACTGTGGGAGGGGCCCACTGCCCTCCTTAGTGGCATCTGGATCGACAATGCTGGTGGAGTTTGCAAGCGATGAGAGCATTACAGCCACAGGATTCAGAGCCTCCTACAACAGGGGTATGAACACTCCTTTACAAAGCTTGGAGAACAGCATTAGGAGTATTTGTATGGAAGAACTGAAAATTTTTACTATACAGAGTGGGTCTTTTCGCTGTCATTCTTTACACTTTCACAGCAATTGGAAATGCAGAAGGCTGGGTAATGACGGGTCTGAAGGCTCACAGGAAACAGAAAATGGGATGTTGTATGGGTCTCATGTTAGTAATCCTGGGATCTCACTCACATTCTTATGAGAGCTTCTGTTAGCCTTCTTCGTATCTCCAGAACAATGTCTTTAAATAAAAACAATGCAATGACTGAAATGAATAGGACCAGTACAGCCAAAGAGCACAAAGACTGCAGAACTCAACCACAGACCTCAACCAATGAGATGCAAAGTCAGTATCTGGGCAAGATATTATTCAAGATTTTGTAGGATTTTATGCAGTGGGAAAGGTACTGACCTTGGGTACCTCACACTTTCTGAATTAAAAGCTTTTGTTATGTACACGAAACACAGTGCTTCCTGTAATCACTTGAGAGAGGTCTTTTTTGCAAACACACAGATGCATTATGGACTGCCAGACCAAATTCTGTTGGGCTGTGACATGCTTTTGGCAAGAAGGCAGTAGCCCAAAGCTGCCTTATTTCAACTGAAAATCCAAACTTCTTTATAGCATAAACTGAAGAAGTCTTAGAAATGTGTTATTGTTACTCTTTTTGCCTTATTCAATAGAGTAATTTCTAGAAAGCACTAGATCTAGCTTGATAATGCAATCTTGAATACTTGAGCTGATTTTTTTCTGAAGGGCAGTTAGTGCCATGAGAATGCTGTGCTAAAATAGTAACAATTGTGAAGTCAGATACAGCTTTAGATGCAGCTGTTCCCTGTCCTCCAAAGATTATTTATCAGACATGTTCCTAGTTCCTTCAGCAAGCTGCTGATACAAATACTAAGTGAAGAAATAAAGTACTTCAGCAGTAGATTTTCATGGTAGCACATTTTTTCTTGAAGAAATAATACAATAGGGTGTAAGCAAGCTCATTTCTACTGACAAAATGCTCTTGTTAATATATGTGGTTTTCTCCTTTACTCCTCAGTGAATTGTGGAGCCACTTTCAGAGATTCAAAGGGAGTCATCACCTCTCCAAACTACCCCAATAAATATCCCAAGAACCGAGCATGTTTCTGGGTCATCACTTCTCCAGTAGGATACAAGGTAAGGCACAAATTAATTAATTTGTGGGTTTCATCGCTGTTCTCAGATGAAACCTCTGTTTCCCTTCAAGAATAAGAGCTGTTATGTCACTTTTTCAGCAGACATTCACGGAGTAAAAATCTGAAAGCAAAAATTCATTTTAAGAATTTATGCTGGATCTTGGTATCTGAGGTGCTCAGCAAGGGAAAACATTTACACATGCATGTGAACTCCTATGAATCTAGCCTGTACCAGTAGGCTTTGTTCAAAATAATCCCTAGGTAAGAGCTCCCACTTGAAAACTGAAACATCACACGGGTGCTGTTTTTATATTTCTCTAGAGGAAAGAATGTGAAGCGTAGAAGATCAATCTTGTCCCTTGCTTCTCCTTCCAATCCAAATACTGATGAACTAAGCAAATAATTTGCTACTAATTTGCGTTGCCATATGGGATCAGGATGTGGTGCACACACAGAATAGAAAGTGGTGCCTGCACACAAGGAATTTAGGCAATTTGTTGTTAAAAAATGGGTAAGAGGAAAGGCTGTAACCTGGAAGCAAAGTGCTTTGGTTGTGTTTTCTCCAGATATCTCTCAAAATGTTATCCTTTGAGCTGGAATATAGTGACAGATGCATCTATGACTACTTGCTCATACATGATGGAAGCCGCCCTATGTCACCTGCAGTTGGCCCTTATTGTGGGACAGAGAAGGTTGCAGACTTTACTTCCACGGGGAACTTTGTGCTGGTTGAATTTCACAGTGATTTAGTGTGGGAGTTGCCTGGATTTGCCATGAGTTATACATTTGGTAGGTAAGTACAATACAGATTGTATTGTACTTGGGGTTTGAAAAACGCAGAATGAGAGTAAGAGTCCAGGTAGCCACAGGTAAAAGTCAAGATGCCATCAATTTCAGAAAAAAAATATAGCCTGATACTTTCAACAAGCTTGAAGTTTGACCTCTTAGTCTTACATCTACAGTGGTGTAATCTGCATGGTGAATCAAGGACAGAAATGTTCCTGCCCATGGGATGTTTCTGTCTGAGACTGTATGCTTTTTATTACAGTATTCTCATTGCTGGTGTTGTATGGCCAAACACAACAGCAGAGCTGAAACTATGTAAGCAGATTTTCAAGAACTACTAGTGGTAGAAACTGTGCCCATAAAAAAATTCAGAACATGGCTATGTAGCAACTTTAACCTGTATTCTAGCAAATGCTATTACCCAACCTTAATGTGCATTCCAGCATGCATACAGGGAAATCTTTAGACACATTTATTTATGCTTGGAAGCAAAGATCACTTACACAGTTCATATAGGCACCAGAGCTTAGCCTGGAAATCACCACTTGACACTGAATAAGTGGTGTCATAGTACAGTATGACATACAGTACCTCAACTCAAAGATTTGCACTACTCCTCTGTGAGATGAACCTTGTCAGGGAACAGATTTAACTAAAGAAACTAAAGTTAAGAGTGGCAGGAACAAGCAGTGAGAGAGAGGGAATGGAATGAAGCACTGATTGTTGCCACTTTGCTGTGGCCTGAGTCGGGTATTGAAATTGTCCATAAGGTATTACCAAAATATTTTTTAAAAATGAGGCCTGAAAACCTAATGCAAAGACCATTGACTGCTCTCTTTGGAGAGCATTTGAGGTGTGAAGTACCTTGTCTGTAGAGAGAAATCCTCCTCCTCTAAGGAGACAGCTGGAGCTGAGAAAGAAATCACCACTGTAAACACCTAACACTTTGCCTTGACTTGATGTATTCAGAATTAAATGCCAATGCCAAACTGGGAGATGCCAAAAAGGAATGAATAATAAAATATTTTGCTGAAATTATGCCTTTGTGAAGAAGAGCATGTAGAAAATGCCCATTTGCTTTTGTGGTGCAACAAAGAAAATTTTGGATTATGATGACTTTGTAGAGGCAGGGGGAGGAGTTTCAGGATGTTTTACTTTTTAAGCACTGGTTAATTTTCACCCACTGAAGAATGACAATTGGTAAGTTGGGTTTAGAGCTTGCTTGCATCATGGTGGGAAAGTGCATGCACAGCAGGCAACAAATATTTCTATTTCTTACAAGCTCTCATCTTCTGGCTATAAAAAGTATTCCTTCATTTAATTTGGCTCACTATTTAGATTGGCACATTTTTGGAGAATGTAACAATTTCATCAGCATGACAGAAAATTAAACTCTACTTCTATTTTAACCTCGACTTCAGACTGTAAAAATGCTAATTCTTCTCCTTGAGCCTGAGGACTTTCATGGAGGCGCAAAAGTAACAACACTGTGACAACTCTCATTGTATAACGAAGTTGAATGGGTCCCTATTTTAAACAGACAGTGCTGGACAGCTTTGTAACTTGAGTTTTACTTTAGATTCCCTTCCCTTGGTCTGGTGTGGAGCTCTACATAGGTCCAGTGTTTTAGATGTTCACCCATATTTGGTAAAAGAGCATGCTCAGCATGTTCTAACAGCAATATACCACATATAGGAATACTGGTCTTGCAATTTGTCTCTAGAAATATGGTTTTAAGTAGGACATTGCCCATGTATGAATATGATATATAAACTGGCTCTTAACACTCATATTCTGAGCTACATGAATTTAGAGTGACCAGCTAGTAGACACAAGGGACAGTATAGTCAAAAGTTTAGGATTCAAATACCACAGTAGGAGGATTTTCAGAAGTTCCAATTGAAGTTCAACACTCACTTAACACACTTTTGAAATCCAAAATATGAGGATTGAACCTTAAAACACAGAGGTATCTAGCAGTGATGAATATATGCATTCCCACAGATGTACATAACTCATGACACAACAGGTATTACCTTAATTGTGTACAAAACCAGATGTTTTTAAAGAGAGACCCACTTCCACAAGCCTGTGTGTGTGGAAGAAATAAGAGTTTGTGTCCATGTATTCCTTTCTTACCTGCTTTGAGACTGTCCTGGTTCCTACCTGGGAGGCAAATCAGAACCTTTGAGTGCTATGCTTTTGTAGTCTGCAAGAACCAGAACAGAGATTATTGCTGCAGGAGAAAAAAATCAGCCTGGAATAAAGCATTACAGAAGCACACAAAAATGTACCACTCATAGGTCTTTTTTTGTGTTTAATTTAAAACACATTTCCCTTACATAAATAAATAACTGTGGTTGAGATGACACTTGTTTGCATGACTACAACCCCGGTTATTGAATCATAGAACAGTTTGGGTTGAAAGGGACATGTAAAGGTCACCTAATCCAGAACCCTGCAATAAGAAGTCATCTTCAACTAGACCAAGTTGCTCAGAGCCCCACCCAACCTGACCTTGAATGTTTCCACAGGCGGGGCATTCACTACCTCTCTAGGCAACCTGCTACACTGTCTCACCCCCAACACTGCAAAAAATGTTGCCCTTACATCTAGTCTAAATCAACCCTCTTTTAGTTTAAAACCGTTGTCCCTTGTCCTTATCACAACAGGCCCTGCTAAAATGCTCGTTCCCATCTCATACAAGCCCCCTGTAAGTACTGGAAGGCTGCAACAAGGTCTCCGCAGAGCCTTCTTGTCTCTTGAACAACGCCAACTCCCTCAGTTTGTCTTTATAGGAAAGGTGCTCCAGTTCCCTAATCATCTTTGCGGCCTTCTTCTGGACATGCTCCAACAGACCCTTGTCTTTTCTGTGCTGAGGACTCCAGACCTGGATGCAGCACTCCAGGTGGGGTCTTACCAGAGCAGAGCAGCTATAACCAGGTAGGACAGAGAATGTACAACTTACTGGGCAACAGCTGAGTTTGGCAAGAAGAAGACATACAAACCAAAGACCATTTAATCTCTCCTACACTTTAAATAGAAATTGAAAACCTTATAGGCTAAGTTGTCACATAGGATTTTATAATCGAGTTCGCTTTACCGTGGGAAACATCTGCGGGCAAAAAAAAAAAAAAAAAAAAAAAAAAAAAAAAAAAAAAAAAAAAAAGAAATAAAGGAAAGCTGCTGCTGCTGCTCTGCTGCCAAATGGCCCTCGATTCAGGAGCTGGAGCACTGCGGGGGCCGGGCCCCCTCTGGCGGACACCTGCAGGGAACGGGAGCGGGAATGGGAGCGTGTAGCGCTTCTTCTGCAGACAGGTGAGAGGGAGAGATCTCCTCTCCTGCCCTGGCCACGGCTCTCAGCTCCGTCCGGCAAATGCGGCCGAGGCCTTTCTCGGCCGGGAGGCGCCGTTTCCTTGACGGGATCCCTCCCGCGCACCTCTGCTGGCGCTGCCCCATGGACACGAAGGTTTCTTGGGGCTGCTTCTTGTATCCTCTCTTGAAGAGCGGCACTCCACATTCCACCTGTCAATCGCTAGGCTGCACTGTAACGTTAAGATTGAAATCTCCTGTTCCTGTTTTCCCGTCGAGCAGCTCAACAGCAAAGAAAATGGAGCCTTTTATTTGAGTTTATATTTGTCTTGATTCCCTGCTTTACGCCTACAATACCTGGAATTTCCGTGTGGTCTCTAACACAATTGCTGGACAGGTGCAAAGTTTAGCTTCCAGTTGTCTTTCCAATGTTTTTTTAACATTAAAAAACCTAACCAAACAAAAACCCCAACAAGCAAACAAACGCCAAAAATGAAAGATTGAGAGGGAAGCCCCCATTTTCTTCCTTTAAATTTAGCTTTATTCAGATATTAATGAGTCTTACTTCCTTGAACAAATCAGTTTCCTAATTTAATTGTGTAGTTCTTTACAACGTGGGGTTATATATAAAGCTGGAAAGAACGCAAAATGTACCTGCAAACCCACGCTGTTAACAGCATGACTCATGCGCACTCCGTGACTCTTTTCACAAACACTGCAGGACACTTAGTCCTGAGGGCAGGCGGATCAATACTGACAGAAGGATGGGCTGCGGATAACTGGAGTTTTGCAGTTCAGCTGATTCTTGCTATTCTGAACCAGGATCTCACCACAGGTTTAGAACAAAAAAAAAATAAACCACAGAGTAGCTTGAACACAGCACTATCAGCCTTAGAGAATCCAGGTTTTTTGACTTATTAACACCTAAGAACAGCTAATTCCCTCCGGGACATGGCGCCTCTGGCGGGGCCGCGCAGCGGCAACAGACTGCAGGTACCACAATGCATCGCGCGGCTATGGTCGCCCAGCCGGCCCGGCAGAGGGACCGTGCGGGGCCCTGGGCAGGGTAGTTTATTCATGGAGAACCGCCTGGCATCTGAAGGTGGCGTGTCCTGGATAAGGGACTACAACTCCCGTCAGGCCTTGCGCCGTCGGGCCTGTGTGAGGGGAGGGCAGGGTGCTGTCCGCGCCTCCCCGCTTGTGACAGCGCCGGTCGCCGCCGGCCCTTGGGCCTGAGGCAGCCACAGGACCGGGGGAAACCATGGAGCCTGGCACAGCGGCAGTGCAGCGCCGTGCCTGAGGGCGGGCCGGGGCGGTAGCGCCATGGATAGCCGGTGCTATGGGTGCGCGTCCAAGTTCTCTGTCTTCAAGAAAGAGGCAAGTCCGGCTGCGGGGAGTCAGGAGCGGGCCGGTCCCGCGGGTGCCTCCTCCGCAGTGCGAGGGTCTGAGAAGGGAACGGGGAACTGCTTCGCCCGGCTTCGCGACGTGCTTCCCGGCCAGCGTCCTGGCGTTGTTGTCCTTGCTTACTGAGCCCTCGTGCTTACTGAGCCTAATTCCGATATGTCTTCAAATATGGGAAATTACTGACCAAGAAAAAAAAGAAAGAAAGAAAAAAGATCGTCATTGAATGCCATTCCTCTAATGCAGGATTTTGTCGTGGTCTCAGACAATTCAGACACACACTTCGTTATACTGTGGGGCGAAGTGTTGGCTCAGCTCCCAGCAGGAGTTATGTGCTGGTGCTCCAAGGCTCTTGAGTCCCCATATCGTCAGCAGCAGCTGGTGAAACAGTTCTGTCACAAAAAAATCAGCATTACTTTTCGTGTGCCTCGGCACGGGCACTGTGCCTGCGTGCAGCCAGTTAGAGCGGTGGGGGCTGTGTGGTGGCGAGGTGGTGAAGCCCTGTCCTGCCCTTCTCTCCTATCTCTGCAGTGTGGCTGCAAGAACTGCGGACGGTCCTTCTGCTCGGGCTGCCGGAGCTTCAGTGCTGTTGTTCCCCGCTGTGGAAACACTCAGCAGAAGGTGTGCAAGCAGTGCCATGAAAAACTAACTGGGTAAGACAGGAGTGTTTCTTCATCCAAAGACAGTTTCCCGCTTTTTTTCTTCAGTTTACGTTCCATGGGGTATTGCAGATTTCTACACAAGAGCTCTGCCTTCCATACGTGCATGGATGCTGCCTGTCCCCTGGAATTTCAGGACGAGACATCTCTGAACTGTTGTTATATGGGCTGTGCAGTCCAAAAATAGCAATCAGGATTTGTGCCTGTTCTCTATGGTGACAAAATAGTTTGAAAGCACCAGGTTTAAATCTTCATGGATGGTCACTAAATTCCTGTGGGTAGCTTAGCTAGATGGGCTGAGGTTAAGCCACACTATGGTTTTGCACAGAAATCTACACCCCTTTAACAGTTCTGGCAGTCATTTCGGATGTGTAGTAGTTGAGTAGCCTGACAGTAAGAAAGTGTTATTACTTCTGTGGGCAAACAGTGAAATAAATCCTTCTTGTTGAGGGGCCTCTGTTATGTGTGGCCTGAAGATGTAAAGTTTTGTAGCATAAAATCTATAAATTTTTTGCTTTTAAAAGAAAACAGAATTATTTGCAAACATAACCTGTAGACTTGCTGTTGAAAACAAAACATGTAATTCAGTAGCAGCAGGATTATACATGTGAACAAGCAACACAGGTGTACACCAGAATCCCTCTGTCAGCCAATTTTTCTGTGTCCTCTTTTTTCTCTTGCATTTCTCTTGTTCGTTTTCCTCACTTTTCTCCTATAGCAAGGAATTTTCACCAGCAAGAGAGGAATTTTCTGGTTCTGCAGGTGTCTAAAGGAGAAGAGCCTCATTAGTGAAGGTCTTCATCTTCACAGGCTGCTGAAAACAGTGAAAGACAGTATTCAGTCTTTTCAGTTTTGAAATTTTCTGATTTCCCATACAACTTCAGAGCCATTAAGAAAACAGGGCCACCTGTCTTGATCCCTGTCTTGATGTTTCTTCTGGGTCTTTTTTTCTCATCATTTTAATATCAGCGCTGTAGACCTACAGCAGAAAAACAATCTTCCCTGACTAGATAGTGGGTAGATTATAGAATCATAGAATGGCCTGGGTTGGAAGGGACCTTAAAGATCATCTATTTCCAACCCCAGTGCTGTGGGCAGGGACACCTTCCACTAGACCAGGTTGCTCAGAGCTCCATCCAACCTGGCCTTGAGCACTTGCAGAGATGGGGCGCCCACAACTTCTCTGGGCAACCTGTTCCAGTGTTTCACCACGCTTCAAGTAAAGAATTTTTTTCTAGTATCTAACCTAAACATGCACTCTTTCAGTTTAAAACCATTGCCCCTTGTCATGTCACCACATGCTCTTCTAAAAAAGTCCCTCTCTGTCTTTCCTGGAAGTTTCCTTCAGATACTGGAAGGCCACAGTTAGGTCACCCTAGAGCCATCTCTTTTCCAGGCTGAATAATCCCAATTCCATCAGCCTTTCCTCATAGGAGAGGTGCTTCATCCCTCTGATCAATTTGGTGGCTTCCTCTGGACTCACTGGAACAGGTCCGTGTCCTTCCTGTGCTGGGAACCCCAGAGCTGGATGCAGCACTCCAGGTGGGGTCCCATGAGAGAGGAATAGAGGGACAGAATCCCCTCCCTTGCCCTGCTGGCCCCCCTGCTTCGGATACAGCCCAGGACACAGCTGACTTTCTGGGCTGTGAGCTCACATTGCTGGGTCATGTCGAGCCTCCTATCCACCAGTACTCCCAGGTCCTTTTTGGCAGGGCTGCTCTTGATCTGTTCATCTCCCAGCCTGTGGATACCAGGAGTTGCCCCAACCCTGGTGCAGCACCTTGCACTTTGTCTTGTTTAACCTTATGAGATTCCCAAGGGCCCACTTCTTGAGTTTGTCCGGGTCCCTCTGGATGGCATCCTGTCCTGCAGGTAATACACGCAGGCTGCAGTTCTGTAAGCTGCATATGTTGTTGTTCTTCATGCGAAAGCTTTCAGAATTGAAGCCTTAGAACTTTGGAAAGTGCTCCAACAAAGTTGCATTTAGTTGTTACTATATGGGCCTTAGCTGTGATTTCAAATAACAAATAAAATGCGCTAACTACCTTACATAAGTGTCTAGTCCCTCAACCTGAACACAGCAAAGTAGAAGACAGTTATACATGTTTGTGGTGTGCAGTGTTCAAGTGTTCTGGAAGATGTCATTATGATGGTGGTGATGTAATAACTTTTGTAATGCTTTGTTTTGCTTGTGCATTATATAATTCTGTGTTTGTTGCATGCTCCAGCTCCTTTCAGAGTGTCCTGCTGCATGGAAGCTAATTACACTGGGAGTCTTACCTAAGTACTCCCTACCTGCTCTCTGAACTGGGAGGTGCAGGCTGTGGGAGGCAAGGGTATTTCAGCCCCACCTCCTTTGGATCACTGGGGACTGTATCAAATCACATTCTGTTCAGATGCAAAACAACTGGACCAAAGGACAGAAATGAAGGCTCCCACTGTCCTGGGTAGCTATATTATCTTAATCCCTTCCATAAGCTGATTGCTCTCGGTATTAATGAGGTTAAGAAAGGAGCTGTACCAAGAGGTCAAGAAACACCCACTGATTTCTCTTGAGTTGAGAGACTAGATGATGAAGTATTGTCAGTATCTTGGGTTCAGAGAAATCGTTTTTGTCTTCCAGAGATGGATCTCAAAGCAGTTCAGCAAAATGGTCACCACCAGAAAACTACAAAAAGTGAGTTGCACTTGCCAAGCAGCTCTTTCTACTGCAGACAAGCCTTTCAGGCCCTGCTCTTCCCCTATGGATACCAGCAAAAGTGGGGCTTGTGCTGTGGGTATTTGCTTGTTCAGAATTAGATTAAGGATGGAGCTTTTGTGTTGCTGTTTGGGTTTTTAGTTTGTTCAGAGAGGTTGGGGGGTATACTCTTTTGAATAGACTCCTGAACAGCCACTGTCTGCCATTATCTGTGGCTGATCAGAGTTGGCTTGGAAACAGGAACCTTGTGTTGAAATATTCCTTGTCTCCTGGGAAGTAGTGCCAGGTGTGCTGTTCTTGTGAGCTAAGGTTTTCCTTGCTCTTAGGACTACCTCATTGTGCTGATATTGGAGAGAGTGGTTTCATTTCTGTTCTGCATTGACATTCTTCAAATAACCTCTTGGGTTCACAGAGGATGTTTTCTAATTTCTGCGTTAAAACCCCTGTTCTCAATTGTCATGTATTTTTTCCATCCTTGTCACAGGCGTGTAGCAGCTTTTGAGGCTAAACAAAACCAGCTGAAAGACCATCAGAAGGCAGCTGCAAAACACCCAGATCAAGCAGGCTCCAGATACCAGGGGCTCTCAAAAGAGGATAGAGCTATTGCAGAGAGACTGGAGAGGCTCAGGGAGGAAAGGAAACCGAGTAAGTTTTAGAGAATACCGTAAATACCTTGGGTGGGAACACTACTGTTTGGGAAACAAGAAACCTGGAGGGAGAGGGAAGGGCTGGGCTTCAAGAGGCTGAGATATTAGGGGAATGAAGGCTTAAAATAGGACAGAGCATCCAAGTCCTGCTGCCACAATGGCCAAATTCTACAATGATTTTAGATCAATGTTCCAGTTTTGTTTTGCTTCTTGGGGTTTCTCTTGAAACTACTACTCAGTTTTGGGGCAGTATCTTACCTGTAAAATCACTTTCTCATTTTCCATAGTTTGGAGTAAAAACCTGTGTCAAACCCACTTGGAGTAGAATGAAATGAAAGTCTTTGGCCAAACTATTTTGAAGAAGATTTCTTGTGAGTCATTGTCTTGGGTAACAGCAGTTCCAGCCTCTGTGGGACTATGTTCTGACCAGCCTTGTCTCACAGAAAAGGAAAAGGATTCTCATCCCAGTCCACAGCTGTCAGGTTCTGGGACAGCCTTGAGGTGCTGCATGAGAAAAAAATATTTTAAACATATATGTGGTCTCTAAAAGAAAAAGAACACTTTTCAAGATGGTTACCTGGTTATCATAGAATCATTGAGTCCAACCATTAACCCAGCACTGCCAAGTCCACCACTAAACCCTATCCCAAAGTGCCATATCTACACATCTTTTGAATATGTCCAAGGATGGTGACTCAGCCACTTCCCTGGGCAACCTTTTCCAGTGCTTGACAACCCTTTCTGTGAAGAAATTTTTCCTAATATGCAGTCTAAACCTCTCCTGGAACAACTCGCAGCTGTTGCCTCTCTGTTATGTTGCAGGGGAGGGTTTCAGTCTGATATGGCTAGAATTGCATTAAGAGATGTTGGACCAGTGGACTGAACTGCCTAAATGACACATTTCTCTGCCTGTCCCTAGAATCCCAAGTCAGCTGATTGCCAGATGACATCACCCTAGTACTCACTTTATGGCTAGGAGATAAACTGTGAAGGAGGCAAGGACTTGGAAGAAAGGGATAGCAGTTAGCATCAGGGTAGTCTCTGGGTTACTGCAGTATGACCCCTCATTCGCATCAGGGCTGGGCAAGGTTTTGCTCAGTTCTTCAAAGTCTGATTCCAGAAATACATACAATTTTAAGAAAAAAAACAGGTAGCTTTTTGTTTTCAATAACAGAGTAATCTCCTCCCTTGGGTTATTGTGAATTGCAGAGTCCATCCCCACTCAGGCTGAGATTGAAGCTAGGCTGGCGGCCCTGAAGGAGGATGGCCGGGGGCCTGTTCCATCCACACAGGAAATGGAGGACCGGTTGGCTGTCCTGCAGGGGAGAGATCCTCCTTCCCAAGCTCCCAGACCTGTAAGCTCCCTCAGCTCTTTAGTCAGCAATTTATTCTGAGCTGACACAGTAACTGGTGTCGCAGCATGTTAACCATTCTTCCTTCTTCAGCTTTTTTGTGTCCAGGTAGCTTCCTTCAGAAATCTGTTTCCTGATTGTGTCATTGCTCCAGAAGCAAATCACCAGCCTTTGCCAGTTCACTGTTTCAATTTGAATGCAATGTGTTCCTTTATGCCAGATGTAGTTCATGTGTATACTTTTAATAATAGATGCTAATTTTTTTTACTCTCAACTCATTTGTGTACCTCAGTGCTCATGGTTTTTCAGAGCTGTTTGTGTTGGAGGCTTATCAGCCCTACCTTCTAATTACCTCTTCTAGTTGTTACTGTGTACCAACTGGGCAGAATCCTGTTAAATTTTCCACAAATGGAAGCCCAGTGTGATTTGCCTGAGGTTGCAGAGGAATCAGTTGGATATATGTCTTGAAAGCCTGTAGGAATGATCTTGTCCTCCAAGATACCATTTCCCTATGGTTCTTTTTCAGCTGCATGCCCAGCTGTTCTCATAGGCCTCTGTGGGGCTGCTGGCTGGCACTGTTGAGAATGGCACTTTGTTTACATTGGAGGTAGTGGCAGAGCTGGAGCTGGGACCCAGCAGCATGTACCCCTACACATTCAGCACCCCTTTGCCTTGTTTGGGTGACTGCTCTTAGAACTGTGTGCATTCAGCGCCTCTGAAAATGAAACCCTTACAAATATTACAACACATAACTTTAAACTGAGATTCTCAGTATCGGTGGAGGCATCTTTTTATGCTGCTCCCATCTAGGGTGACCTCTTCCTTTGATTGAGTATACCACTTTCTTCTCATTTGCCTTTTCCCACACTCCCCTGGTTTCTTAGGTACACCAGCCTCCTGATACCAGAAGCCTGGTCCAGCAGACAGATGACCTGTTAACTCAACTGTCTGAGGAGGTTGCCATTGATGAGCATTACAGACCAAGAGTTCAGCCTCAAGGTATCTGTTTTCGCTTCCACAGACCTGTTTATGTCTAATAATGTATGCGCTATGCTGAGAAGGAAATATGTGCCTCCCTATGTAACTTCCAAGTGAGCCAAGTGTCCAGTTTGTCCATATCTTCCCCTTATGACCCGCCCCCACTGACCAAGAGCAGCCATCTGGCTCCACACTGGGTCTCAGTGTCTTTGCCTGGAGATGATTCCTTCTTGTCAGGGTTGTATTATTCAGATTCTCTGTTTCTCTAAGGTGCCTCATCCCTGGGGAGGAGCTGTTGCTACTCCTAATGCACCTGTGCACTGTTACAAAACATCAGAATCTGGTGTACTATTATCTTCCTGGCTGCAGTGCTTTCTCTGTAATCTCACTGTAGGCCACGGATTAGCTCATTTTCTTCTCTTCATTTACAGTGAGGATCCAACCGGCATGCCTTTACCCTTGTTATCCAGTTTCATGGAGAGCAGCAAGCTGCTCTCATAGAATTGTTTGACATGTTTTCTGTAACCAAGGAACATTGCTGCTGAGTCACCAGTGTGTTCTGTGTGTCTCTGCAGCTGTTAGTAGCCAAAGTTTGAATGATCTCAATCGGGAAAGTGAAGATTGTGTTTGCCCTGCAAATCTGGACCCAAAACAGCTAGAGGAAGAGAAGAATAAACTTCTGGCAGAAGCTGCTGCTGAGCTGCGGGAAGAGAACACGAGGCAGGAAAAGATCCTACAGGTTGCCAAGAGACTGGCAGCACTCAAAGGCGAGGACCCAGAGAAAGGTGGGCAGCAGATGCAAATACAGTGCCAAGAGAGGAACCAAGTTGCTATGACACAGTAAATGCTTTTCTGGGAAGGTTTATCCATTTAATTCCTCTGTTCTGCAAGAAACAGTCTGAGATTTGGTTCTGCCTGCAAAGTTGTACGGGTTGGTTTGTCATGAAATCAATATGAAAGATCTAAGTTGAGGGTAAAGGCTGAAACTGTAAGGTGAGACTGCTTTGTCTTGCACCCTCCTTTGCGATAATTCTAGCATGCACTGATGAAGTTAACAAAACTTTTAAAACCAAAGCTCTGGTTTTGGTGGGGATCTTTTCCTTCTCTCTTCCAAGTATTAAAAGTAAACAGTAACATCCTTTTTGAGGAATCCACACCTTAAAAGGTCAGAGCCAGAATGCTGTAGCCAGCTCACACCGCAAAGAATTGTCTCTGGTACCTAAGTGGGCACAAGGCTTGAGGCAGGTGTGGGTTACAGTCTCACATTTCTTACTCCTACAGTTACACTGGAAACCTATAAGCTCCCTGACAGTGATGAGGAAGTGGCTGAGGAGGAGGCCATTCGCAGAGTGCTGAAACAGGTCAGAAGTGGCAGCTGTGGCCTTGTTTTTCTTCCTCTTGGTTATGCCCAGTGTGTGTGTTACCTGGTGAGCACAAAGGATGTGTTTCTGTTCCTGACAAGAGTTTCATTCCTTACTTTCATAGCTTTTCCAGTACTAGTTCCCATGGGCTGTTCAGCTATTTGACAGGCAATTGACTACAATACTTCTAGTCTGTCACATTGTCTTCCTCATTCATGCTTGGTGTCTCTTGTGGTCTGTGTGTGTCTCCTGTATAACCCTGCTCTGCTGGTACTTCCTCACTTCTTGTTCTGTTTTCCCCCAGCCAGTTAGAACATGGATGATGAGATGTGCGCTGTGTAGCTCAGCTTATGCCTACATTTCTCTCTAAAATGTCTGAATTGTCTTGCAGGCAGACCTGAACTTAAGTTTGTCTGATATGTCACATGTGTATGATTAGCATGATGCTGAGGGCCTGGTAGCTGCACTGCAAACAGAGTGTGTGAGCTGCAGGCCCCTGCTGCTGCAGACTGTCCACAATGGACACAGTGTTCCAAGTGCAGAGCGAGCTTACCTCTGTCTGGATAACACCGGCTGCATTCAGAGTTGTCATCTCCTGTTACTGCATGAGAGCAGCAAGTACAGGAGGTTTAGGGCCTAGAGTGAGTTTGAAACAAGAGGCTTCTTGCTTTGTGTTGTTACCAGCTCACAGAGGAAGCAGCCCTGGATGAAGCAAGTGGATTCAACATTCCCCCCGATCAGACCACCCAACCAGGACCCTCACAACAGAACCTGAGTAAGAAAGCAAAGCAAAAGGTCAGTGAAATGGTCAGGATCTCTTGAATTGACATCTTGAATGTTCCAGGGTGTCAGGAGAGTACAGTTCTGCAGCAAAAGTTTGCTCTATCCTAGGCTCGATGCAGAAAAAAATTAACCAACCAGTTTCTCCAGAGCAAACAAGCCAAGCAGCTTCTGCAAGGCTGACCAGCGCTGAGCTCAGCTGTGAATCATCCTTGTACTTTTGAAAGGAATGGTTCCCTGGAATACAATTCCTTTCAGGATGACTTTGTGTTAAATGTTATGGTGTCATGTAAACCCAGAGAAGTTGGTAGACACCTCACAATATGGATACTAGAGAATTATACACACATATATATATGTATAATTAAATCAACAAGGCCACGGTCTAGTAGCATACAACCTGAACCAGAGTAAGTGGGAGGTTTACCAGTGCTTTCAGCATGTGCAGAATAGAACCTCTAGACAGCATTCTACAGTCCATGTTCTCATATAATGTCAGAGGAAGGAATTAGTAGAAAGTGATCCTATGCTCAGAGTGGATTGTGGCTTACTATGGAAATATATACATGATCTCTAATGTATATTACAAGAATTAAATGCACCTGTGACTCAGAGGCACCTGTCAGGCCTGCTCCCAGTGAAAGAAATTATATAATTGTAAGCATTATCAGAAACATCCATCTCAGGTATGAGACCTTGCATTTCTGGGATTACTGATGTAAAAGATAGTATTAGGAAAAGATTGTGTCAGGAAGCTGCCTTTGCCAGTGTCCAGGCACTATGTCTCAGTGTGTTTTCAATTCTACAAGAGTTCTCTGTAAGGGAGAAGGAGACCATAGTTGGCTGTATGGAAATATTTAGATTATGATTTCAGAAGATCTTTTTGTCCCAGCCTCAGGTACAAATGAACAGTAGGGACCTTTTGGCAAAGCACTTCCTTTGTCCCACAATTTTCTTTCTACAATAGGGAGAAAACAACGCCCCCACCTCGACATTCCTTTCTCTTCCCACACAGCCCCTTCAGCAAAACTGCTTGATCTCTTGCTTTTGCAGCAGAAATTGTCTGTCACATGGTATTGTTGTGGTGCCTGCCTGAAGATCTGGGCTTCATGCCCTTAGCACAGCACACACAATGTGGGCGAACGTCACTGCAGACACTAAATGAGGCTGAATACCTGTTTACGTTCTGAGCAACATAGATATAAACCCAAATTCTAGCAACTACTTTGGGTTTTTATTTAACAGTCTAGGTGCATATGGAGCCTGTCCCCGTGCTCTGGACAAGTTCCTCTCACAGACTTAGGATCAACAGAGAGTAAACTATGGACCATGGGACGGGTCACTGTGGCCATCATGCATTACAGTTAAAGTCCTTTATTGTCCATGCCGGGGTTTCAGCTGTCTCTTGTTTTCTGTGTGAATTAGAGCCACACTCCAAACACCACAGCTCTTGCAAGGGCAGATGATAGTGATGAGGATGAGTTACCCTGGTGCTGCATCTGCAACGAAGATGCCACTTTGCGCTGCCATGGCTGTGACGGGGACCTCTACTGCCAGCGCTGTTTTTGGTGAGTCTTGCAATTCCTCTGAGTCTGAGAGCTTGGCCCCTTTTGTCTGTTTTTCTCATTGGGCAGAAAAACAGGCAGTAGGAGGCAAGATTTGAGGAATCCAGATTTGAGCTGAATGCTAGTTGTTACAGAAATATTTTGTGGGATCAGTAGTTGTCCCAAGCTTCAGGGACTAAGCTGGTCCTAGGCAGAAATGCTTCAGTATGTGTTTGGGCACATTGTCTGAGTGTCCTCTGGAGCAGCTGATGTGCTGCATTATGTGGGATGGGATAAATGAGACCATTGTTCAGTGACTCCTATGGCTTGTTAATACCACTGATGGATGACCTGGGCTGGATGCCCTTAAAGGGGGAGATCAGATAGTATAAATTCCTGAGGCTTTTCTTAGGTTGAGATTTTGCAATCTTAAACCATATTAAAAAAATCTTTGTTGAAATATGTATGTGTGAACATTTTTTCACCAGTCAGGCCTTGCAGCAGCTGTATTCTTGGTTCTTAAACATGTGTAGCTTGATTTTTGACAAAATTTTCATGTCTCAGATTTGGAGGGTTAATTCCTTTGAGTACAAAGCTCTTCCCATCAGGCTGTGTGACTTCTCTTTTTTCATGCCTCAAAAGTATTGGGTAGTTGTCTGGGTTCTCAGATTAGTACTGGATGACATTAAGACAGCAGGTTGCTAAAAATGTGGTTGGGATAATAAGAGATGCTTTTGTGCATAGTCTCTCATTTCCTGCAAATGTTTTTGTAGAGAAACGCAAATGCAGTGGGGAAAACCATAGAAAAATGTTAAGAAAACATATGATTGGCAGTGTTAGATTATTAAAAACAAAGCATTCAAACAAGTATCTGACAGCAAACATCAATAAAAGCAGATTTAAGAGTCTGGCAGGTGAGCGTAGCAGCCACAGGCTTTTGTCTTACTCAACACTGCCTGCTCCTGAGCATGGTTAAGACAGGTTCCAATACACTGCATAATTTTCAGTTATTTCACAGAGTTTTCTGGAGAAGACTGTAATTTTGTCTATTGTCACAGTTGCTAATGTCCCTGGAATCACAGACATAGTACTGAAAATAAGCCATTAGTTACATGAATCTGTTCAAGAGGGAGAGAAACAGAAGGACCTGTTGTTATTTTCAAATCCAGCTGACAGGGATGAGCAGACCTTCCCGTACAGCACCTCAGAAACTCCTGTTACAAGCAAATATCTTAAGTAGTTAGTCCACATGGCTGCCAGGTGGGTCCTCACAGCCAACCTTGGGATAAGTTTCTGGTTAAGGGCTGCTGGGAGATACCTTGTGCAGTGGCTAGGGGTGGGTTCTTGGCCTGGCTATTTACTTCTGACTGCACTTTGTATTTGCTTCTTAGGGAAGGCCATGAGGAGTTTGACCTGAAGGACCACCACACCTCCTGCTATCATCTTCCTTGCAAACAGAAGTGATCACACTCTTCATGGGCAGAAAAGGAGCTGGAGAATGGGAAAACAGAGGAGCTGGCCAGATGGGAAGAATCCAAGTGGATTTGCAGCCAAAACGGGTGATGTTTTGGACAGTTATAGGATGTGCTGTAATCTGAGAGAGGCTTGGAGGGCATGTGACTTTGTCTTCATGAGTACACCTGAGAAGTGCAGGGTTTGCTGTGCATGCTTGGGGATAGATGAGGACTTGATATGAGGAGGTGGATACAAGTCCATAAATACAGATGGTATAGCAATGTGGGTAGCAGTAAATATGTGTGTTTAAGGCAGTACTGACTGGCTGATAAATAACTTTCTGCTTTTACTAACAGCTTATACTTTGGTTCAACAGACAGCAAAGCACTTTGCACTGAGAAAAATGTCTGCTTTGTGATCACGTGTGTGATGAGAACTTTCAAAGCATAATAAAAATTACTTACAGAGGCCTGTGGTTAAAGTCTCTCTTGAAAATGCCTGATAGTCCTTTACAAAATGTTGCTTTCCTATAATGGTATGTTAGTCCTAGTGTCAAGTGGCTTAGGGAAAGAAATGAAGAATAGTGAAGTCATCAAAAATGTTTCTGTGGCATGTCTGGAAAAGATGCAGGGCAGTGTTGCTCACTGACTTGAAAAGAAGGATCCTTTGAAAGGGTTATCTGCTACTGATACAATGTTGTGGCCTGCAGTGGCTGTGCCAAGGTCATGTGGTCTGTAAGAACAACATGTCAGTCTGAAAGAATTGTGTACTAGTCTGAAAGCAGGATTTGACTTTGTTTATTATTTGGTCCCCTGGTAGGATAAAGATGTTACCTGTGTGATGCTCATTCTCTGGTTATGAGAGAAGCTCAGTTGCATAGGTCCCTATCCCTCCTGGGAGACAATCCAGATGCAAGTGGCACTTGCCAGTGCCCAGAACACCCAACTAAATTTGCTGTAAACAGACTATTATTCCATCAGGATGAGCTCTTTCCAAATAATGTGACTTCTGAGAGAGCTCTCTAAGGTTGACAAATTCCAATTGCAACAAAATAAAGGATTTGCCCTTGACAGGGAATTTCCAATGAATCTTGCCTGTCTGGTTTGACACTGCCACTCCCGCCTGTCTGCCTTGCCCCCGTGCTTAAGGTCACTGCCTCCGAGGTGAAGTGACGAAACAGTGTTTGCCTGCACCTCTGTCACCTCTGGTCAGAGGACAGCAGATGAATTAAACCACTCTTGAAGGTGGGTTTCTGCTAATGTGCTGCTCTGGATCAGGCTCTTCAACAGAAACCTGATTCAAACAACAATGAAGAATAGTAATACTTTAGATTAACACACTAAAAATGGCAAGTGTATCCAGCAGTACCATCAAAACCTTTTCTTTGGAAGGGGTGGCAAAATCTGACTTCTGTGGAGGATCTTCTTTCTTCTGGCAGTCCTTGCTTCACCAGTGCCTGTCTCCTTGGGACAGGTAGATGGGAAAACTACTTGAGTTGTTCTGATGCAAGAGCCCTGTGTTACACAAAATCTAAGTAAGTTACAGCACTGAGGAGCTTGCAGTCTTACAAATGAAAACAAAATGCTGTTCTTTCTTTATGCTATCACAGGACTGACACTTTTTCATTGCTATTTGACATGGGTGATTAATCTGATAGTAAGACAGAGCGGTTCTGTCTGAGGTTAAATCCTTCATATACAGGGGAAGGTACAACTATCTGTTCTTATTTCTCTCCTAAGATTGATCCACTGCTATGGGCTTCAGCCTCTGTCTTCTCCAAGCAGTTAGTACTAATTTTATTTCTTGATTTACTGCTGCTGGTTTTTTTAATATATTAGTATGAGCTGGTGTGGTACTTGCAACATTTTGAAAGCTTCATCAGCCACAACCAAACTTTGAGCTCCCTTGCAGTTAGGCAGCCTCTGTCGTGTAAGCCCTGCCCTGTTCACATCAGTAGTAATGGAGCAGGTTGCAGCCGGAAGCAGTTTATTTAGATTCCCAGATTGGTTTCTGTGGGGCCATCCCAAGGAATCCAGAAATGCACCCAACCCATTACCTGAAATAGAACTTAGTCATACATGGAAGAGTCTCTTCAGTCATACAGACACATGCTACTGCTTTCCCTGTACCACTAATGGACATTTTTGTGGCTGCTGCACTTTCTGCATGTAATGGGCCATTTTAGTAGTAGCCCAATCACTTTCCCCTGAAAAGCCATTTCCACTGTAGCTGTTGCCTCAGTGAACTCCATGTAGGAGGGGCAGAGGGGTATCCAGATGGGCTGTCTACAGGAAGCACACCTAGCTGAATCTATGTTGTGAAAGAGGAATGCTGCATGACCTTTAAGTGGGCAGTGCACTGTTAGCTGTGTTGCTTACTCCCTATCCTTGTCTTTGAAAAGGTGCTCGTAAACAAAGATACTGGTAAACAGTCAATTCCTGATAGGCCAGATCAACTTCAGTCATAGCTGTTCAAGGACAGAAGACAGCTTGGCATCTTCCAGAAAGGGATTCAGCTTGTTTGCTCTTGTCTTTGTAGCAAGTCACGAGGGACGACAAGATTTTCTTTCCCTCTCAAAAGGTTTTGCATGTGAATTATCAAATGTAGCCTCCACTCCAACAAGAATTCAAGTTAGAAAAGCTTATGAACTTTTATATATTGAGTTATCTTGATATAATCAAGAGGGCAAAGTTCCTTTAAAGCAACATTCTTCAATAGTATCTACATACTTATGCTAGTGGTGGTGCTGAGAAACAGCAAAGTTAACTGGAAGATGTTTGTAAAAAATTATTCAAGCATTGATTTTAATCTATACTTGTGGTCTAGGGTAAGAACACCCAAAATGTAAATAAAACCAAGTATGAGTTACTACTGTTTTAGAGCTAAACAAAAAAGACGTTACTCTGATTGCCTTATGTTGCTTTTTCTTTTGCACCAGTGAGCTGAGAAATCATCTACCACTGGCCACATGTTGTCTTGCTCCCCTGATCTCACTGTGCTCAGTTGAAGTGCTCTCACTTATTATGTATCAGAATTCTTTATGTATCATAACCAACTGCACATGATAGGGTCTGCAGCTTACTCCTTTCCTGCTACTTGCAGAATAAGCATAAAGACAACTTCTGTCAGGCAGAGTTTTCAGAATCTGCTTTTTCTTTGGTTCTAACAATGTCTATCTTAAAGCATAGGCAAAAATTCTGTTTGCATCACTCCATATTGAGGAAATACAGAAGAATGCCCAGGGGGGGCGAAAATATTTATCTTGGGCCAGAGGAGAGGCATGTCATGTCTTTGTGCTGTTGCAGCTCAGCAGAATAAAACAAAGCATGTTGGTAGAGTATGTAAGTAACATGGACTCCTATACTACTGTGCTGTAGCTAATTGCATCTCTAGTTTAGGACACTCTGCTTATGGCCTATCCACCTAGATCTTCCACCTGAACTACTGTTTGATGCTAGTCTGTTTTTAACAGTGCTCAGAGATTTTTTTCAATATGCTGCTCTCCTTTCTCAAGGGGTGTGATATATGAGTCTTAGCAAGTGTCATCCACAAGCAATGCCAGATGTGCAAGCATTGCAGCTCTGGATTTAATTTTTTTGTTGTTATTTTACTTGTAAAGTTGAGATTTCAAGAGGGTAGGCATGTCCCACTAGCCCCTTTTTAAGCCAAAAATCATGTTCCTAGGACTGCCATAGGTATATATTGGACCTGATAAAGAAAGACCATTTCTCCAGCCTAGTGGGTGAGGCTTAGGACATCTTGGAGCAGCCTTAGAACAAGACATGAGCTCCATGGCTTGCCACCTTCCAGTCAGATATAAGAACAGCATCTGAAAGGAAGCATTACATCACAGTTGCTCCTGCAGCTTGGATTTTGTCCTCTCGGAGGACACAACCCACAGTTTGTTCACTGACATCTGGAAAATAGGAGGGAAGAACAAGATAATGGTCATCAATCACTCTGCTACTGATAAAGATGGAAAGACTAATGCATTTAAGATACTACTGGTCCAGCCCAAGAATCCTTGTTTGTCTTTGTTAGCTAACCTGCACGTCCCTCTGCTTCCATAGTTGGTCAGTTCTCCACCTGGCTTACCAAACAAATGAAAGATGTACTCAAAAGCTGGCCTTGAACGTGCTGCTCCATAGGAGCCTGTGTGGATGTGACTCAGACTCATCTCTTGTGTTTGTGTGGCAGGCATCAGCATCAGACAGGGCATAATGTGAGAGTGCTCTGCCTAAGCAATCAGCCTCCATTTGCTGTCTTATTTCCTAGTCACATGTGTCAGGTTACTGACTTGTTGAGAGGTTGGATGTAGTTTCCTCTGTATTTTTCCAGGCAAACTTTAGTTGTAGCAGGAAGAGTTTGTGCAGCGAGATACTGTGTCCTACTTCCCTGCTCATTTGTGAGACCTACCTGTCTGCAAAAGACTCACTTCGAGATGCTCCCTGAAGGGAAGTTGGGAGCAGGTATTTTATTGCTTCAGTTTTTCTTTAGTATCTAAAGAGAAAGCAGAAGCAGGTAGTGCATGGCTTGTTTTCTCTGTTTTAATATAAAATAAGTATTTTTCCAACATCTTTTTAAACTAGGAGAAAAATTATTCCCAGACCTTTTTCCTTTAGAAAAGGCTTCTAAATCTTAAGTCTTAAATTCCACAAAAAGCTAAAAAAATAGCCATTAGTCTTAGCAGCTGTTTCACAAACTTCCCCTTAAGTAGACCAGGTGCACTCAGAAATTTTCCTTCCATCCTATTGTATATTTTCTGTCCAGCTTTCATAAATAACAGAGGCTTAGTAAGACAAAGTATGTGCAATGCTGGAGAGTCAGGTATAGCAGTAACAGGCAGGAGATCACAGTTGGGTCCCAGCCAGACTGAAATGAGGTGCATCTTAACAGTGGCTGATTTTCCACGTTGATGAATGAGTGATAACCAATGCCTTGTTTTCCTTGCAGTGGACGGAAAAAAAGAAGTCTTGATGAGCTCCTGAGAATTGTTTTCAGTGCTCCTTGGCCAGCATGGAAATTCCTAGAAGAATCTAAAGGAGGGACGTCTTGTCCTGTTCCTCAGGTTAACATACTCTTTAAGAATCAGGAAAATGTACAATCTAGGTCCTTGCTGTGTGTGTAGATCTGGAAGGAGTGGAGACTTCAAACCACTGGTACAAAGTTCACAAACTTGGTGATGTTTCTCAATAACAGTAAGTCCTAAACATATTCAGAAGTTCTGTTACTGATCCTGGTTTTTGTGAGGAAGATACATGTTTCCTTGTAACCAAAGCTGGGCGTTCCATGTGAGCAAGGTCATTTCTTCTGAGGATTGGTGACTCTCCGGAGACCTCTCAATCGACTAAGCAATTCCGTAATGAAGTCCTACAGTAAGAATTGGTTGAAGAAGGATGTCATATTAATGCCAGTGCTCAGCAGCCCAAAGAGTACTGTGGTGTTTCCATCATTCCCACATTCACCCTCACATTGAGCAGAAAACAGAATTTTGACATCTATTGAGCAAACCTATCTTTTAGCTTAGGAAAGGAGACCTTGTGAGGGATGAGAAAGGTCTAAAAACTCCCCTACTTCCCTTCCCCTGTCTCCCCTTGGAACAGCCATATTTACTTTCTCCTCAGGAGCTAGCCTGCCCCTCTTCACCCCAGATCCCTGCTTTTCCCAACGTGAGATGATCTCAGGATGCTGTTGTTCTCTTTTAGGTCCCACTGCTTCCTGTTGCCACCATAACCTCCTGCCCACTTCTGCTGCCCTCCCAATCTAGGGCAAAGCAAGCTGTCCCTCTTGTTGAACCAGTAAAGCTCCATGTTGTGGATTGCAAACCATCCTGGAGCTGTGCCAGTTCTACAAGGAAGTGGCTGGCAGAGAAGAGGTGGAGCAAAACACGTAGGACTAATGATAACGTTGAGCAGGGGCTGAGGACAGGCAGAGCAGATAGATGAGCAGTTAGTGGAGACAAACCCTGAATACTTTGCTGACACAGCCAAGGACTATGAACTAAAGTGGCCTATCTGGTTATTCCAAGCAGAGGCAATGTGACTAGTGCAAACTTTACTCTCTGTATGGGAAGTAACATCACCATAAAGAAGTGTGCAGCCTTTCTTACCCAAAGACATAGCTACATATTCTTGGAATTAAGCAAGGTCACTGGAAGTATTTCAGCTTGTTACCATTTGTGCTATGTGGAAGCCCAGCTTCCTCACTTGGGTGATCAGACGTTGCCACAACATACTCTGGAAGTAAATGCCTAGGATCATAAATTCCTTTTCAGTCAGTCCTTCCAGTTTCTTGACTGCTTTCTGCATTTAGGTTGCTGTGATCTTTGAAGGGGACTGGATTCAAGATCCCCAGGGTGAAAGTAGATGTTTTTGCCAATGGGGCAGCAGTATCTGTGTTCGGCAGGTACTGTGCTGTCCACAAGACAATTTCATGACTTATGACTTCACAGAGCAAACTCTCTTCAGTTATTGCTCAGAGAATGTGGGATTCTTGCCTCAAATCTGATATTCAGACACTCTGAAATTTATTTCTGTATTGCCAGCTTTGTTGAAACCCCTGCTAGGAGAATATCTGTAATGATTGCTACAGCCTAGTTTAATTTCAGTGATAGTCATGCATTCATCCAATTTTCTGTATGTTCATCACTGCACAGCCACATTGGCTCGACAACACACGGAATCTGATGGATGATGTGCAAGCAGAATGTTCACATGCAGTGTGTGTGGCTGAAGCAGTGATGGGGACCCCATTTTGCACAGGTGTACAGTGCAGCAAAGGCAAGTCCCTGTGTGGTGCACGCACACAGCATTGCCTCCAATCCTCTGGACATTGTGGGATTTAACTGTTTAATTCAAAGTCAAAACTTGTAAAGTTCACATGGGGGAAAAAAAGCCGTTTGTAAAACTAACCTACATAGCCACTGCTCAGGAATTATCTGCCCACTCCAACCTAAGGGCCATTCTACATTCTTGTCACTCATAATCCTAGAGTGTTTTAAGCTAAGAATGCATTTAGTTAACAGTGTAAAAAATGGTTATGTGAGCTATGTCACTGTCTATGGCTTTTCTACGCTGAGGATCAAATAGCAACTGAGACTGATCAGCTTAGGATGTCCAAAACATGGAAGGAACTTCCTCTGATTGTAAAGCGTAATTCCTTATTTGCTCCCGTGCTCTGCCTTCAGTTCATCCATGTGCATCTATATGTAATTTTACAGTCACAGAATAAAGTGGCAAACACCTCCCATTATGATTAAACAAATCTGCAGCATGGTAATGTCTTGACTACTAGGCGAAGCAGCAGCAAAGAGGCTGTAATAGTGTAACATCTATACATGTAAATATATATGGTGCTTCACTCACCTCTGTGGGGCTGGAGCATTCATGGAGGATTTCCTAAAAATACAAGGAGTCATCATTTTAGTATTTTATGAGTTGATCTAATTCTCCCCTCCCTGCAAAAAGGAAGGCACAAGAAAGCATCATGCAGCACTGCAAATACCTATTCTCTACTGCACACGCCACTAGTCTTTATGAAGAAAACTTCCCTAACTGAAAGTCAACAAGTTCCTCTATCTGACCTGTAGTTTTAATTTCTGTTCTTCGTTAGGGACCTCCAGGAGATCTTCAAGATCAATTTGTGGTTCAGGAGCTGCTGCCTCTGTTTCTTCCCTTAGCTAAAAAGGAAAAAAACCACCAGAGTTAATTAACCTTCAAACTTCTAAGAACTCTAGAGGCCATCTTTAAAGAACTAAGCAGCTGAGTTGCAGTAAAACTATGCTGCTAAATTGAGGCCAAGATATAAATCATCTCAAAAAAACGGAGTTCTTATAATGAGGGCATGGATTCCAGCCCCTTTGTGATGTCTGCTACAGCCACACATGCTGATGTACATATTCTTCATCTTTTTCAACCGCTACACTGCTCAGGGAACATCACCCATCATCGGAAGACCATTTCAAGGGTATCAGACTGCAGTGCCATGTACACCAACCTGTGACGCCCTTCCTCTATGAAGAGTTCACCAAACAGAACCCCAACGGGCTTAATCTTAGAAAGGCTTAAATAATAGAGGGAGATTTTATGCTTTTATGCTAATTGCATTCACATACTTTGTATTTATACTGAGGTTTTTTGCAGTAACGGAGAGAAAAACAATTACACTGTTGAAAGACCTAACAATATTTTGCCAGCTTTCTCTAACAAACATGAGAGGGATATAATAGTCTCCTCTAATGTTAGAGGGACCCCAAGTTTTAGTGACTGGAGTTATAATCTTGTACTGCATGGGCGTGTTAGCTGGAAACATTTGTAAACTTGATCACAGACACATTTTAGCTTCACAAATCTCTACAAGGAAAGCAGGCTGTGTTTTTCCAGTGTATTTGCAAAATGAATCTTCCACAACACAATACTAGTGATATTTTGCCATAGTGAGCAGCAGAATAAGGATACTGGGTGAACAGCAAAGTACCTGATTGCCAGGTTGTGGCATTTATGGATGTGTATGTAAAACATTAAAAAATAAAGGCAATACTTACAGAAAAAAAAGAAACTTTTTTTCCAAGCAGTTGCTGATCCCATGCCAGAGAGGAAGTAGAAAGCCTTTGTTTAGCTTTGATACACAGCTGACTTAACAATAAATAATAAACCAGAGTTAAATATATTGGACTGTGACCCACACAGTATTTCTTTCTAAAATTAATCGTTTTCATGTGACTTTTTAGAAAACAGGTGTTGATCCAGTCTGGCTTTTTCTCTGGTTAAGAAGCTAAATAGGCTGGGAGGGCGAGATATGGTAGGAAATCCCTGTGGCTTTTTAGTCCTAGTGTGGATGCTGTTCTAGCTTCCATATGCAAGGAATCATTTTGAAAATCACGGAGTCTTAGTTTTGTTGCAAAAAAGCCTCATGACAGTAAACATCATAGCATTCCCTGTATCTGGAGGTGATGTTTGAACTAACCTTGCTGGCATTTGAATCTCTGGAAGACACCCAAGAATGTTGCCAAGGCAGTTGGAGCAAAGTAAGAGGTAACAGAGACAGTATGATGGAAGTTGATGGATCCAAGGAAGCCCAAAAAAGCAGGGCAACTAAACAGTCTTGTCACAATGCACAGAGGAGAGCAGGATGACCTGCTGGACATGCTGGACACCTGGGTGATTACAAGTAATTTACTGTGGCACATGTATGTATTTGAAGAGATCCTATTGACCTGGCACAGCATTATGATATGTCATTCCTTGTAGCAAATCTCTTATGCTGGCCTGAATACTTCGGGAAGCAGGGAAATCTGTTGTGCTGAAGAGATACTAGCAAGGGCAATCCACTGGCAATCTGTTCCTGTAAGGGCATGGCTGGGCTTCTCACTTGTGCATGCTGGGATTTTGCAGTAGGGAAAAAAATATCCCCTTTGGGCAGCTACTCTGATGACAGTAAACAGCTCTTAATTCTCTGAGAAACAGAAGTGATAACGTAACCTGACTTGTTTTTCTGACACCTTTAGAATTGTAAAGGTCTATCTCTGTAGACTTCAACAAGTAAGAGTAGCACATGGGGACCCCCATCTTGGGTCATGTTATTGGTCATATCGAGTGTTTCTTGTGTGCCTCAGATGAAAAAGTGCCAAAAAGTTAACTCTGTTATTCTCCAAAGGGCAAGATGTTCTGTTAATCAAAGCAGCAGCCATTCTCCCTGCTTATCTCTGGCAAACCTCAGCAGTCAGGCAAAGGAGTCTCTAAACTGAGCTACCAACTCCAGGGACAGTCCCCTAAATGCCAGTGCAGGCATGGCTGGGAAGCAATATTGTCACTGCCCCTCTTTTGAACAGCCTTCACTCACCAGGACTGCCATGCTAGCACTTTGCAGGCACACTGAATTTTGCCTGTCTGACTGGGCCTGCTGATAACTTCTGCTCCGATGCACACCGTATAGTGCTTCATAATGCACTATCAAGAGGCCTAAGATACAGGTGAGAATTTATTGCTATCCTTTTATAAGCTATAGAAAACAACTGGAAATTCACAACTAACTTTAAGAGATTAGTCATTTTTACTAAACGTGCTATGTTTGGGAAATCTAAGAAAGTTAATTAACAGAACAGAAGCAGTAATATACTCGTTTTCAGAGGAGCCATGCATTTGCAGCAGAAGGAAGGATCTTTTTCTGCATATTTGTTTTCTGCCTGTTCTTTGCATAAGGCATAAATAGAAACAGAAATGAACTATTTTTATCTCCCAGCATGGCAGGAGAATCGGGTACATTCCCACAAATATCAAATAGGAAACAGCCACACAGAAAATGATGATTATAATGATTATAATAATAAAAAACTACAGCAACAGCAATAAGAACAGGCTCAGAAGTAGTTTCTGAAGTCTGGGTCTTCAGCTGTGGAGGTGGTATCATTCTATAGCTCTCAGGCCCAGAAAATCAGTCTGGGCAGGCAAAAATTTCTCTGTACCATCACGGCATGTAGCACAAGACCCACCTTTCCTGGGCTGTTCTAACATGTCCACTTCCACTGTTGATTGCAATTTGAAACTGCTGATGCTCAGAGCGGAAGATTCTAAGCAATCATCAGCTCTTATTTCCTCGTATCTCTAAAGTGTACTTAACATTGCACTGGGGTGCAAATACAGAAAACAGGACAGAGAGGGCTTGGCGGTTCATTTAGTCTGTCCCCATAAATCCAGGACATAAATAAGCTGTTCTACACAATTTGTTAAACCCATCTGTGTCATCTGTTGAAGATGTACTGATGAAGATTCTCAGTGAGGCAAGAAAGCTGTGTTCTCTTACTTATCAGCCACTGCCCTACAGAGAAAAGCTAAATTCCTAGTCAAGCTATTTAAATGGGTTTAAGATCATAATGTACAATGGCAGAAAGCCTTTCATCTTTTACTGTACCACACTCCAAAGGATTGTCTCAAACACAGAAGAGCACTATTGCTTCTGATAGCATCCAGCATAACTGTCATGCATCTACGGACAATAGATGAGTAGCATCTATAGTACAGGGTTAAAATGTCAGTATCCGTGGGCAGTGCTGGAACTTGAATGTCACTAACCCAGTGAAAAAATGCAACAGCTGAAGCCCTGTACTATTCAGGTGCTGGATGTAGGCACCTTTCCTACTGGGGCAGCCCTCAGGCAGGCAAGAAGAATTTGGGAGGGACTGTTCCTGGTGCAAAGGGAAGCTCAGGCAAGGGACATAGCTCTGGGGATTGGTGAAGATGAAGGCATAAGATCTCTACACTTGAGCAGAGCTTTTTTCCCATTCTTCCCTGCTGCCAGTAGTGAGTCCAGACACTGCAGTTACAGATACAGCACATTCTGAAGTGTCTCATTCAAACAGCAGGTAGAGCCTCACTGCTGCGTCAAAAAGGAACAGGGATACACTGATCACTCTAACCCAGCTAGCTTGGGTACTGCTTACTGCAAAGCCACTCACCACATGGGGTTCAGCAACAAGAAGCATCCTGGGTCTATACATCTCTCTATGTTGAGCTACTCATGCTGAGCAATAGCTACACCCCCTCAGTGGGTGCAACACCAGGCAGTTCAAAGCCAGCTGGATTGCATCAGTGCAAGCCTACCTGCCAACACACCAGTCAGAGAGTGCTGCAGAGGAGGCATGGAGATACCTGCTGAAAGTTGACCACGGGGAACTATTTCCAGTGAGGCAGAGCAAGCAAACCTCTGTCCCAGCATAGAGGGCCTCTAGACCCATTCACCTGACAAGCAAGGGGTTGATTTGCCCCAGCTACTCACCCGGCATTGGTACAGCTCCTGCAGCTGGGCATTGATCCATTCCTCCAGGTCTAGCCAGCGCTGTAAGTCTTTGCGGTTGTACTTTATGGTCAACTTGCCCAGTTTCCTGTGTGATGATTCCTCCCCAGGTTTCTCTGGCGTCTGGAAAGTCACCCGGGGCAGTGCACTGGAGTTGCTGGCCATCCTCACCACCTCCTCCTCTGACAGCAGGAACTCGCCTTCCTCTGGGCTCCCTCACACCTTTTCTCTGTCTCCTTTAACCAAAGCCTCTCTGCAACCAGTGTCTCACAGCAGAAGCTAGTTACAGGCACCAAAGGTGGAAGGCATTGGTGACCCAGGGAGAGAGCTGGGGGTGGCCAGGGGGCTGAGGCAGCAGTGAAGTTCTGCAGGCAGAGTTACAGCCACAGATTCTTGGGTTTCACCATCAGATGTGCTGACAGGGGCAGGGAGGCAGGCAGAGTTGTAATAACATCTCTTGTTAAAAGAAGCCAAGTGAACCAGGGAATTGATGAACCATGTTTGTTAATATTTAACACAAGGCAGCTCCAAGAGGTGGGGAAGAAGGAGGTTTTAAATTACTGTTTTCCTACAGGCATAACTTACATGCATGTGCAGTTCCAGAGGGCTGATCCATACATAATGCATTGAATCCTGCTGCAGTTCATACTCTAACTGCCTGCAGCTACAGGGTTTAGCTCCCACTGACATGGTATATTTGGCATTTTCCAGTTAAAGCACCGGACCCAGCACAAATAAGAAGTGATGTGGAATCAGGCAGTTCATCCACTATTTTACAGCAGTAGGTCAGGAAATGACACTGAACCCCAAATTTGGGCTGAGCAGTTCCATTTTTCATTCTACATTCTGTAGGTTTACTCTAGCTCTCTCAAAAATTTCTGTAGAAATCCCAGTGACATGAATTTAACATTATTTGAGCATGGAACCTCCGGGATAAAAGAAAATATCTGTGCTCATATTAGCTAAAAATTACAGTATTTGATGCGATGTGGTGTGGCACTGCAAGCAAAGGCTTGACTAAGGATATAGCACCATCTCCTTCCCACAGAGGAGTATGCATGGTAAACAGGTTCACCTGCTGAGGCATCATAAACTGCTATCAGACAGTATATTATCAATGCTTGGTTTACAGTTCATTCCTAACTGATTAAAGGTCTGCAGCATTATTGCCCTATACCATTTAGAAGGATATATGTGAGCCGTGCAGTTCAGAGGAACAGAAAGCAGGCTGGCTGTGTTTACAGGGTGCCAGGACACTGTCACACCTCTTTATACAGCTGTTCCCAGAACCCTCCAGCAACCTGCCCAGGGAGCTGCCCCACCACATGGACAAACCAGCTGAGACCCTCCACCATGAAGCAGATCAAACACCCCCAGTCTCATGATTCATGTGGAAAAAGCAAGTAAGCCTCTGCTGCTGGGAGCCAAGGTATTTCCAGTTTGGAGGCCAAGAGCTGGATAAGCCAAACGAAAAGGAACTGACCCTTCTCCCACTGAAAGGTGCTGCCAGACAGCATAAGGCAGTCCGCAGGGGGGCTGTTCTCTGGAAAGCTTGCTCAGCCCCCCTGGCACAGTTCTGTCCCCAGAGGGATGGTGGTACAGCCAGCTAGCAACATCTTGTACACAGGGTGGTAGAAAAAAGAGCAGGGCCATTACAGCCCTTCTTTTCATCCTTCATGCGAGCAAAAAAAAAAAAAATCATTTTCAGATGGGAAATTCTGCAACTTGCTTTCATATACATATTATCTCCTCTGTTTTTCTGACAACCTAAAATGTCTGTTCAGAAGACAACTGTCAGCTATTTAATTTTAGCGGCTTTACCCATTTTTCCTCACTGCTTGGCTGTATCCTCCCTCTAATCTCACTCCTAAAATGTTCTTATTGAGATCAAAGTTATACAGAAAAATCTGTGTTGAGAGGCTCATAGCATACTCAGTGACTGGAGATTCTTCAGAGGTTCTTAACTAATGGAAACCAGGCAAAACCCATTGAACGTCTTATAATGCCTTTACAACTATTGACTTTTCAAAGGTTAATATGGCCTAAAATGGGCAGATATTCACAAGGTAAGTCTGGACCAAAGGACACACACTCAGGTGACAAGTTCCTGTCTCCAAATGAAAGTGCTCTATTTTCATGTTCGAGGACTGACATATTTGAAAGGGAAAAACAGGAGGAAAACTGTACTTCTTTGGTCCCAAGAATCTCCAAAGAGCTGGCATTAAGACTAGAGAAAGAGGACCAGACTTAAAGGAGAAGTTATCTGTTATCACTGAGTCACTCCACATAGCTGCAGCGGCTGAAGGGCTGGCAGGGAAGCCCCTTTCTTCCATCCCCTGTGCTGACTCCGGTGCATTCTATTCAGCAGTTTAGTCAAGCTCTACATGAAAGATGGGGTTTGCTGTGTTAATATTCTGCCAGCATGGCTGAATTACGAAGCAGAGGATCCAGAAGTCACAGGAGAGCTGTGAGAATGAGGGAAAAGGGAACATAACCTGCTTTAGTAGCTCTTCAAACAGCTTGAAGCACTGTTGAGTTGTGACCTCACTTGAGCTGAGATGCCACATCTGAAAAGGTCCAGAGGCCTGCACTCTGAGTAACAGACCCACCCCACGGCCTGTACTCTTGTCAACAAAGTAACAAACAAGGGGCACAAGCCCGTTGTGCCTTCGTGCTGCTCGATCAGTGCCACCCTACAGCTGAACATGACATTCAGAGGATGACGTCAGAGGCCCTCTCAGGAAAGCTGTAAACCAAAATGAGCCGGATTACAGGATGTCCATCATACTGCTTTGGTTTACAGCAGCTTAGCCATGAATTCTTTGTAACAAGAAGGTGGCAATATAGAAACAAATGTTTATTGATGAAGTAGGCCTCCTCCAGTAACAAACTATTTTAATCTATGATTAAAGCAAGAGGAAGAAGCAAAACCGGTGCAAGATCCATCCTTGAGGGTGTGGTAGAAGTTCCTGCAGGCACAGGACTGGGTGCCTCATTCAAGGTAAGGGATATTGTCCCCTTGAATGAGGCAGCATCTCCTACAGGTGCACCAGCCGCCTGCCAGTGGTACTAAATGCCAGCTGCCACCAAACAAGAAGCAGCGTCAAGACTTCCTTCACAGTGCCTCACCCCATCCGTCCTTTGCTTGCATCACAGCAGATTCATGTGGCCAAAGGGACAGAAGGACATTCACCATTTTATTTGGACAGGATCTCAGAGATCTCAGGCATGGCTGGGAGATGGAATCTTATTTTCAACCTAGTTATCTCTCCCTACAGCCTCAAGCATATAAGCTGGACCAAAATTTCTGGAGTGAACACACATACTTGGGCAACTATGTCATCTAATCAGACAACCTGTTTTTTCACAAGAGCTGTGTACATGTAAGCTCCAATGGACCTCCTGCTATAGCTGCTTGTGATCATGTCCTCTGCAAATCTTCATATCGTTTATGTTGGTGAATAAAGGGGGTTTAAACATAGCCAACACATTTGAATTGTTAGACTGAAAGAAACACTATGCCTCAGTTTCCATGTGTGGGACCTGGGGCTGCTGATCTTCCAGGCCTACCCTAAAAGTGAGGTGCCTCTGAAAGGAGGGGAGGATTCACTACTGTGGAGCTGGACTTCTGTGATTGTCTGTGGTGCCAGAGAGGGCCACCAAACCAAGCTAAGGACAGGCATCATAGTGCCAAGCAACTGTGACAGTGATCCAGGCAGCAGAGCATCCAAGGGCATGAGTCAGATCCAGTTACACTCCTCTGTTCTTGAAGCTAGTAATCTCCATCCCACACCTGTGACCTAAGCTGGTACTTCTCTTTCTTCCTGAGCTGATGACTGTGGTGTGTGCTTAATAATTCAACAGGGCGCCATCTCATCTTTCCACAGAACCAGGTTGGCCCCTTTCCCTTAAGTCCAAGCCTAGAGAGGAACATTTCCGTTCAAGACAGCAGAAGCCACTCTCCACCTGCTTTAGAAAATAATCACTTTCCATGTGTTTGCAAATGCAATAGTTAACACAAATTAAACCAGAGAAGCCAGCAGAGGTGACTGTATCAATACTACAGTGGCACCACAAGGTAAAGAGATTCTGTATCTTCCTGGGAACAGGAATAGAAAAACTGTTGTGCAATAAGATAATGCAGCCAGGACTGGAGATGTAAAAAATTCAGAGCCCTAAGTGAGCAACCTCAGTACATCCAGCATCTTAATGTCTATCATCCATTTTCCTTATTTTTCAGTGTCTCCATGGGAGCATGGAAACCAAAAAGGCTGCACCACTCCCCCAGAGTTCTAGTGAGAAGAGGGAGAATACATCACCTCTCACCCTCAGCTCCTGGAGACCTAGGAAAGCAGACTGAGATTTGCAGCTCATATAGTCCTCAGCTTCACCTGAGAAGTACTACCACCTTCCCACCAACACAGGCTGAGGAGCCTCTACATTCTTCAGCCAGGTGTCAGTGATCAGACTTACTCTTTTCTCATGACAGGCTCACCTTTCAAGAGGCACTGAAAGGGCACTGAGAAGGAATAATGGCAAGTGCCAGAGGAAAACATTTCCCAATTTGACTGATCGACCCAAAATTGCACTATTTGGCACTGTCTCAGAGAATAGAGAGGTCAGGAAAGCTGGCCTGCCCACCTGCCCTCCCCTCTGGCCTCTGTTACTGGCACTCAAGTGAAGCATAAAGGCTAATGTCTCATCAGCAGCTGAGAACAGTAAATGGAAATAGTTGTACCTACTCCTTTGGCACACCAATTTTCCTTGTCTGTGTCCATTTGCAGACATCCTGGAGGTAGCAGGATGAGTAAGCATCTCCACTGAGGAAGAAGACCCCCTTCCCTTTGAATACTTAGGTCAAGCTGACAACATGAATTAGATGCCAAAATAATTATTTGGGGATCTTTGAATACCTGCCCATGTTGTTTGTTGCTCTCCCTCGTTAACTCTGCTGTTTTCCTAGAGGAAGAGGCCTGAGGCACTGACAGCATGATCAATGTTTTCATGTAGCACAGAAGTTTCAGCAAGTCTTTGGATGGTAGGGTTGGAGACAAGAAAAGCACTGGCTGAGTAGTTGAAGGGGATCTTCCTTGTTTTCCAGCCTGCTTTCAACATTTTAGGTTTGCGGAGGCTGTACAGCTCTTGCACTTATAGCATTCTAAATTATAAAAACAAAATAAAGAGGTTCATTATTACCTAGTCCCCTTGAAAGGGTACAGTTATATTTGCAGGGACTGTACTGCTCACACCTGGAGGGAAATTGCCATCTAGAAGCAGAGGGGAGAGCAGACTTTGCCAGGAGGTTCTGGCAGCCGGCCTGAAGGTGTTGAAAGAAGATTTCTGGGGATGCGGTTGCTGTAGGAAGTAATGGAGAAGGAGAGTCTATAGGGAACCCTATGGAAAATCCTATTCCACTCACAGGTGCTATGAAGAACACATCCAGTTGTCTGTGGGAACTTCAGTGGGAATTGTAAGTTTATTCTAGTTCTGCAAACTGAAAGTTCTTTGCTTCACATTTCCATACCTATCTCCCTGTAAAAGCCTAGCACAGACAGGACAAAAATGCAGATGTACACTTCCTTGGTGTAACCAGTCTAGACACTGTTTCCCCTTCTTCTGTCCCCAATGCTCCTGCCTGTAAGGGTTTACCTTGACCAGCAACATTAAACTAAAAACCAGTGCCATGAAACTGTAGACAGGAACATTGGCAAAGAAACAATATACCCTCATTGTAACTCCCTTCCCCAAAGTTACCTCGATGCAATGGAAATGGCTCTCAGGAGGACTCAGCAGCCTGTCATCCTTTCTTCTGCTTTGTTCCTCAGGACCAGTGGTTAGTCACAGCCTGATGAGATCCCTTCCTGTCTCCTTCCTTTGCCACATCTTTGTGCTGTCACTTGCATCCGGGTCTCACCCCTAAACCACACCAGGAGGTTTAACCTGAGGCAAATACAACAAAACAAGCAAGCAAACCTGTCTCCCAAGAGTTAATTACACATGGAATGGTTCCCAGGCAAAACACAGCAGAATGGATTAGTTTGCAGCAGCCAGCAGGACAAGCTGCTGTTAGGAAGTCATTGCAGGTGGTGATGCCACAGAGCTGGGCTGCGCAGCGGGGCAAAGGGGAACCTGAATCAAGTCCTCCTGATTTTTCTGCCTGTTGGAGTCACTTCCTCCTGGAAGGTGGGCATCCAGCTGCCAGCAGGTGCTGTGGTCTCAAGAGCAATCACACAGAAAGAAGGCAGGTGATGGAGGCTCCTGCACTGCATTTGTTACAAGGCATGCGTGTCTAAGGCATCTTTCAATCTTAGTCAAATATTAAACCATGGTGTGGTTTACCCCCCTGAGTCATCCTCTGAATAGTTATTTCCAGACTGAGATCCGACACTCCAAAGACAGTCAAAAGTTAACAATGACTCACTGTTTCAGGAGCCCTTAAAAACACTCCCAAGTTATAAAATCACACACCCTACTTTTCCTTCACGCTAAAATGAATAATACATATCTTAGCTGAAGCCGTGGGAATTTATTCATTTTGCAGAAGATGAGGGCTGTAAATGGGATTTCAAGGTTAGGAGAGCAAAAATTGAGTTACCAAGTTGGAAGAAGAGCTGCTACCACAGAGAGGGGTTCCTAGTAGAAGTCCTTAATCTCAGGCCTAATCTCACTTAAAATTTTAATTACTGAATCCCTCCAGAATAAACTGGGCATATTTAGAATCTGTGCTACTGTTACTGAATATACTGAATAAAACTAAGTATAAAGTGACTATAAAGATAGTTAGGGTGAACAGCAGAAAACCTTGCAGCAGAACTTAGCACAGCCTTCTGCTGAGAGTAAAAGCCATTAAAAATCCCTATTCTAAAGGCTAGGCTTCATCCTTTTATGAAGGGGCTCATCACTTCATAAATATTTTTTTTTAAAGTGGGGTGCAGGCACTAGAGATGCCAGTCAGTGAATCCTCCCAGCTCTGTGCTTGTAGGAATTATATTACTCGTATATTGCTTGGCACTAGCGGAAGACATCACATCCTTCAGGTTTGCAGGAAATCTGTGGCAGATTTTATAACACAACATTACTGCTGAGGTAGATTAAGTTATTGCCAGTGAGAAAAAAATACCAAACTGCAGTGTTTAGGCACAATTCTGCCAGTGTGCATATCCAAAAATAGCCACTGGTTTGCCAGGGGGCCAGCTGCTCCTGTGTCAGGAAACTGCACTGAGCCTCACCCGGCTCCACTCTGAAAGCTTTGAATATTTATCCAGGAAAAATCTCTTCCAGGAGAGAGCTCCCAGCAGAGCATCTCAGGCAGTGCAGAACAGAAGAATGAGACAGCCTTGCTGTCATTTTTCTTTCTCCTGCATATATTTAGCTGTTCAGGACTGCAAAGTCAGCTCCCCCTTTACTGCTTGCATGGTCTGCAGGCAGGTCCCAAAGACCTGGTTTGGAAAGGGAGTGGGAGACCCCCACGCTTCTTCTGACAAAGATTCATAAATCCAGTGAGGAAATCAAACATCCCTTTGCTCTGCAGACATGCATGTCTCCTCCTTTTCAGTTTCAAGGGGTTTTTTGTACCCTACCACTGCCGGATCAAAGCAATTCCCTTTTCCTCACCGATGTCAGTACTATACAGATGTCAACATCAGGCCCTAGAAAGTCATGAGAGGTATGGAAAAATAATATTGCCACAATATTATCTTCCCATGGTGCTTGTGACAGCCAAGAGGCAGGAAACATGTCTCTAAGGGCTCTCAAGAAATCCTGTGAGGATACACAAGGCTGGATCAGAGGTACAGAAAAAACCAGCAAGATTTGGAATGCTGGACCCCAGAATGGTCCCTCAAACCACAAAGCCAACAGCTGTTTGATACATAGCTGCTGCTCACCACCTCTTTTCAAAGACATACCATGAAATGCCATCTCAGATTTGCTGTTGTTATTTTAAGTGATGAAATATTTCATTATAAATAATGTCCAAGCAAATTACCAACACTCCCAGCTTTCCTAAGGACAATGACAGAGGGGTAAGAGCAGTTTGCCCAGGGGTATTAGGACTGTTTACAGACAGAGGGGGTGGATGACACAGGTGTATGTGTTGAACAGAGGAATTTGATAATTGATCTGCAAGTAGAAGCACAGAGGGGGAAAATGGGCAGGCAGCCTTTGTATTCCCATGACCCCAAACAGCACCGTCCTGCAAGGCAAGGGCACTACAAATGGACTGTAGCTAACCTATATGAGATTGAGGAGAACAGTGAAATGCTGCTCATCAGTGGGGAGTGATTACTTAAAATTTTCGCTGCTGTGGTAGCAGGGGTCCTGCCACTCAGGCAGCCTCCAAGTATGATCCCAAGTGTTTTCACTGTATTGTGTCCCAAGAGCAGGGAATTCATTACTTCGGGATGCCTGCATTGAGCACAAAACCTCTTGCAGCAGCAACGGCGGTGGGCGCTGCAGACAGGGCTGCAAGGCTGACTTATCTGGGTTAGCGAGGCACGGGCTAATGGTGCTCCGTGCCAGTAGCCACACCGGAGCACACGGGTGACTGCCACAGGCCACAGACCGCCCGCTTCCTGGCTTTCAGTTCCGCTGAACTGGCCTCAGCACGGGGGTGCAGCTAGCACCCAGCAGGTGGGATGCTCGTCCCGAGTGCCTGCCCTCGCACCTACGGGAGTAAGAGAATCATTCTGGGCTCCGCTCCAAGGGGAGTAGAAGATCGTATCACCTTCTCTCTCCTCCCCTTCCTCTTACGCAATTCAGTATGCAAGGGAGTGACTTGATTTTCCTCCCCCC
>WEIT01011028.1:42407-86227 GCA_013389985.1 Dryoscopus gambensis
GGAGTTGGTTGTCACTTCCTGCGCTCGCCGTGCCTTTGTCTCCGCTGGACGCAGCTGAAGGCGCACCTGGGGGTGAAGGCACAGCGGGGCGGCGGGGACACCCCGCTCCCAGCAGCGGCTTCAGCGGACAGCGCCCAGGTGGGGAGCTGAGAGCACATGCCTCGGGATGAGGTGCAGGGTCAGGGGACACACCGGCTACCTCGGGGCGAGCCGGAATCCGGAGCGCAGCCTCGGCCATGCTCCGGCTCCCTCTCGCCCCGGGCATGCACTCGAACACCGTCCCTCTTAGCCTCATCTGTCTTCTCCCTTCCTTTAGGAAAGGACTGAAGTCTTCAAGACAGTGAGAATCGGGGCGCCAAGATGGCCAAAAGGAGTCTGGGTCCATGGTTTGTGCCCTGGGTCTGCTTGGTGCTGGTGCTGGACTTGGGCGAAGGGCAGAAGGAAAAGCCCTTCGGTGAAAAGTGCCTGGAGGACTTTACGGCAGGGCTGCCGGATTGGGTGCTGGATACAGATGCCTCCGTCCAGAATGGAGCCACCTTCTTGTCATCCCCCATGGTGCATCGGAGCAGGGACTGCGTGAGAGCCTGCTGTAAGGACCCCGCTTGTAACCTGGCTCTCGTGGAGCAGGGCCCAGGCTCGGAGGAAGACCACATCCAGGGCTGCTTTCTCCTCAATTGCCTCTATGAGAAGGCTTTCGTCTGCAGGTTTGCCAGGAAGAACGGCTTTCTCAACTTCCTGAAGAAGGACATGTACGATTCCTACCTGGCAATGCAGAATCACAGACCTAGTGGTAAGGTGCCCGTAATGGATCCCTGCAAACCGGGTCTGGAAGAGCATTAATGGTTACTGGTGCCAGCTCCTCCGGCCATCATATGAGCAGCAGTGCTGCCTAACAGTCGTGGTAGAGTGATGCTAAAGATGGTGTTTCTGTATCTTCCTCTGCCACAAAGGTTTTCCCAAACCCTGATACTCATTTAAGATCTGTGCCTCAGTTTACCTATTGGTAAATGAGTAGGGAATTGGTCTTTAACCTGTTTGAAGCAGGTGGAGTGTGTGATTACCAAAGTCTAAGTTTTTGCCACTTGACAATGTAGAGAAAAAGGTATTGTTTTTCTTCTCCCTTCCCCTGGGCCTTTGAGGTTGGAAAGTGAAATCCTCTAAAAATCTACCCATCACCAGGTTTTAAAGGACTGCGTTAATCTCCTAATTGCTCAGGGGATGCAATCCACTTACCTTTATTTAACAGCTGCCTGCATGGTGAGGTGTCTCAGTATTGCTCGGCTTGTTGGGGCTGGTCCCTGTTGCTGGAACAGGAGCAGCTGGGGGAGGCTGGTTCTAAAATTTCCCCTTTAGAGGTGCGTTTCTCTTCCCCAGTCCCCATTTCCCTACTCTAAAAGATTGCACCTGGACACAGAGAGCCAGGTGGAAAATGAACTAATATGAAGCTGGCCACCTGCCACACACTCTGCTGTCTCCAAAGAATTGCAGCATGTCCAGAAACACTAAAAACACAGCAGTTCCTCCTTTGCCCCCTCCTTCTGTGTTTTGGCTGAAGCCTATCAAGGCTGGCATGTTTCTAGCCTGGCTGGGTCTTTGGCAACCATAACCAGTTTATTATTTGTTGATCCCCGGGCAGGGCTGTTAGGGGATATCTCTATGGGTAATCCTCCTCACACCCACTCCCAGCCCACCTGTGAGAAGGAAAGGATCTGTGAAGATGGCAAGGGAAGCATCCAGGTGGGTGCAAGGGCTTGGGCTTGATGATGTGAGCTGAATAGGTCTTTGATTTTCTGCTGGGATGTGCCAGCCTGAGGCCTTGTGGGTGCTGGAGATGGGAAATGGCACCAAACCCCACACTGACCACTTCTCCATCCTGGGCAGCAGTGCGGGGGGTGTGCGGTTTGCAGCAGGGCATGACTTCTCTGAAGCAGCCCTTGGGTGTTGCTGGTTAGAACAGCAGTGTAACAGAAGTGGTCCTCCTGGTCCTCTGTCCCTACTCGTGGCTTCCTACTGGATTTTAGGGCCTTTTGGTAAATGTGTCTCACTGTTTCAATAGTTCTCCCACATCTCCGTTCCAGGCTCAAAATCCTTTTCACAGGAGCTGCAGTTAGGGAGGAACTGAAAGCCACATCACCAGGACTGGCGGTGGCATGCTGGCAGCTGTCTAAACTCCTATATGCTTTGTTGTAGGAGGAGAAGGGACTGCATCATCTCCGTACATCCTGATTTCACAAGATTAGATAAAAATACGATGTACTGTTGAGCAATTCGGTCTCTTTACCTCTGTGGACCAGTGCCTCGTATAAGAAGACTGCAAGCCCCTCCTCCCTTGGCTGGTCCTAGGGTCTGGCATTCCATGTGTGCAGATCTTTAGAAAGTGTCCCAGGATCACCGACCTCTCAGTGTGACCAGCAGTGACATGTTTGCTAAAATATGGCACCGAGCTGCAGCACCCCAGCCACCAATATGCAGTTTCTATCTTGCAATCTATCGCTAGTGCTCCTTTCACAGGTCCTGGGATGGCTACGGTGGAGCAGGAAGACCCAGGAGGGCTTATCAGTGAGAAGTGAAAAGCACTCCAGAAATGCAGTTCGGGTTACTCTGCCTGGAGGCGGCCGTGCCCCTCCCCACTCACGTGGGGCTTCTGCCTCGCACTGCTGTGGGTGTAAGAAGGGCTCGGTCTCTTCCACAGCCGTGTTTGACCCTCGGAGGGTGCTGGTGCCAGGCGGGCCTCCAGCTGTAGTGGCAGACACTGGGCAGCTCGCCGCTGTGTATTTGGGTCAGGCTGTGACGTTCTGCTGTGCTTTGACGGGAAATGCGTTTCCCTCTTCCCTGAAATTTTTAGGCATTGTCTTTGATACCAAAAGCTTTCTAAATCACCTTGAATGACACTGGAGGGCTAGCAGGGGAAAGAGACAAAGGGAGTTATTGTACTGGAGAAGTAGCTGGGTCGTCCTCCCCACAGCAGTTGATGAGCCACTTAAGAATGCAGATTTCCATTTTGATTCAGATACAAACAAAAAAAACCCAAACCAAAACCCCAAGCCCCTCCAGCCATCATGCTGGAATTGGGTGCATGCAGGACCTGTCTGGGCAGAAAGGTGGATGCCTGGCTGTCACTGAGGGGGAAAAGGGGAAGGGCACAATGGGGCAGGTGCAGGAGGCCAGATGAAGGAGCCTCTGGGCACCGATCATGTCCACCTGGCAACATAAGGAAACTCTACAGCAGTTTTACTTCCGGACTTTTTGGGGATGCCTGAAGAGGCCAGGTGAAACAAGTGTTAAAGGAAGTTGTTTTCAGCATGTCAGGTCTTCCTCCCAAATGTTTATAGGCAAAAAATCTTGGCCCAGGTTTTGGACTGGAGACAAATCTGTGTAGTTTTCCTGCTGTTGTGCTGTATCAGTGTTAAAATGTGAAGTTTTGTGACTGCTCTGGAGCCCAGGTTATTGTCAGCCCCCTGATTCTGGCTCTAAGGGTCTGCAGGAAGCTTATCTGCTGCTTTATCATGCATTCCTTTCCTCTGTGTGCTGCTGTCAGGTGTCCTAGGAGCCTTTACCTGTGTCACTCTTTAGACACCCTCTGCAATGATAAGAATTAAATGCATGTTTTTTCTAGTGAATAATGAAATACCCAGTTAGTGATCCCAGTGGGTGACATTAAACAAAAAAGTCACACGTTACAAGACCCACACTACTACAACTACAGAGGGCAGACCTGTTGAATTGAGAGGTTTATATATATTTAGGAGGAGACTAGGTAACACTTGAAAGAGAGTGCACAGCTGGGGGCTGCTGAATGGGCAAATTTAATCTTGGAGTGTTTCTGGAGCCTGATGGAAGTAGCTGAAAGCTGGGAGAGTGTTACAGGGAAAGTACTGTGTATTCTTGCAGTGCTCTTGCTCAAGCATCCACAGTGAGACTGTTGGCAACTGAACACAGGGAGAGGAGTACCTGCTTGAACCCACTGTGGCCACTCTTACAGTGTTATGACTTCGGAAAAACCTGTGGGTACAGCCAACAATGAATTCAGCTGAAATCTGGGTTCTGCACATCTTCTGAATGTATTTGCAGTATTTTGGAGAGCAAGAGCTTCTGAGTTCTTTGTAAGCTGGTGACGACAGTTTGGCACCATCTCTTGCCTGTTCCAGCTAATGTACAGCCTGAAGTCTCTGATGTTATTGTTAAAAGGCACAATCTTCTTACATGATTCCTCAGCCTGAACTTTGGTGCGAGTTTTCTACGTGGCTCATCCGGGAGGGGCAGGCTCACCATGCACTTTATTGGTAATAATGGAGCCCAGTGTTTAAGTAACTAGCCCAGCTTATTCTGGTCTAGGCAAACCAGTTTTGGGTGCGAAACTGGGGAATAACCTCCCTGAACCTTTGTCCATTTCTTGAACGGAACCTTTTGTGGTTGTTGTGAAATGCTCAGTGACACTCTTCTCCTCCTGTTGAATCCAGGGCTTCTGAGTGGGAGATGGGAAGTGTTTGGGAACCACAGGGTTCTGATCAGATATGTCTGCTCCTGCCTCACTGTGGAGGGAGATTTGCAGGCTAAAACTTTGGTAATGCATTCCAAAAGGAGAGCTTCCCAAGAGGGAAGCTCATCCCTCCTTAAGTGTTTGGTCCCATGCTGGTTTCCATTCTGTGGGCACAGTGCAACTAAAATGAGCAGCACTGGTATCACAGCTGGGGCTGAAACAAGTCCCCCCTTGGCTGATGCTGTTCTGTGCTGAGCCGGCTGCTCATCCTCGAGCTCAGGCCAGGAGAGGGGAAGTTGCACATTCAGTATCCACACCAAAGATTCAGAGGCTAATGTGTACTGGAAGGGTCCTGGAAGACCAGCTGGTCTCCAGGAGAGACCAGCTCCTGCTTAGAGTAGGTGATGAACAGCTTCCACTCCACTTGCTGTGCAATTAGTGTCTGTCATGCAGCGTTTACTGAAGTGGTACATCATGTCTTGTCTCTGGAGCTCCAGCCTCCTTAAAGAGACTGGAGATACAAACCAATCTTTGCTATGATAGCACAAATACTTGTGAGAGTCTTTCCCTCTGCCTGCTAAAGCAAATAGGACTGGTTTCCCACACTCTGAGGAAGCAGCAGCACCTTATATTATTCTGAAAATATAATCCATTCAGTCATACTGTATTGTTTTAGAGAGGTTATGTTGACCTGCTGTGTGCAGCACTTACAAACCACTACAAAAGCCTCTAGAAACTAATGCTGAGAGCCGCTTGGCTGTGCATGATTTGTTAGAAAACTGTATGGCTTTATCATGACTGTACTTGCTGCCTAGATAGGATAAAGCCCTAAAGAAAGAGCCTGTATTTCTCTTTCTCCAGGCACTACATTGCGTTGCCTTGTTCCCTTCTCTCTCTTTCCACCTCACGCAAATTATCCTGTGGCAGCAGTGTCATCCTTCATTACCTCTGCCTGTGGAAATGGAGAGTTTTCTAGTGTGGATGGGTGAGAAAGCTGTTCACGTCTGAATGACTTCCCTGGAAGCAATGCAAGAGCAGAGCTTTAGCATTTGTGGGAAGAGCCACACTGCTGCCCACCTGCTTTTGCAGCAGACAGGTTCCGCTGGCTTCTGATGCTTGAAATCTCCAAGGTCCTGTGTCTCAGGGATGCTGGAATTTGGGTGGTCTCATTTTTGCTCCTGTCTCTGCTCCTGCCCTGGTCAGTGGCTTTGAGCCATGGCTTTTGTCCCCAGTGAGGTCTTTACCTTTGTGGTGCCTCAGAGTTCCCAGTACAAACCACACTTGTCTTGTTTGCAAGTTGCTCCTGCAAAGGAACTCAGCAGTGGGCTGTAAGAGCCCCTCAGTCACCACGAGAAAGCTTTCCAGCTCATTCTAGTGACAACCTCAAATCATTCTGAGGTATTTTTAAGCATTGCTTTGTAGTCTCAACTACTCAGGGTATATCTGCATGAGCTCTGGAATGGAGGAAATCTGGTTTTTTATAGATCTCAAGGGCAAAATCTAATATCTGAGTTCCAAAAGAGAAAACCTTCCAAACTGTGAGCTTTGCAAGTATATTCTGCCATGGGATTTCACTGGTGCCTGCAGGTTTGCATAGCGAGGTCCCTAGTGGGGTCTCTCCCCCCACTTAGATGCTCACTTTTGAAGCCTTTATAGAAATTTATTATCTTTTTAATTCCTGTTCCCCCATCAATTTTGGTCCAAGTTCACTCATTAGAGGTGAAGCCAGACAAGCCACTGACTGCATGAGCTTTTAAACAGACTGAAGTTTTTTAAAAAGAGAAAATCAGGGTTTCAGGCATTAATACAGTGTGAGTAATAAAACTTCTTTAAGCAATTTGGATTTCCTCGATCAAGCTTTCCTCTGGAATCATAAAGAAAAGATACTTCCCCTACTGATGTGTTATATAAATGGAAGTGGAAATTGTCGCTTACGCTGTGACTCCAGGAGCATGTTTCACAGTAAAGAGCATGCCACAGACAGCATCATAAAGCTTTAACCTCCCTGTTAATTACAGAGTTTTACAGCAGAAACTTTCCATGGTCAAAAGAGCATTATAACAAAGGTAACTTTCATTGTTCCTACAGACTTTCAGAGCAAAACAAACTGAGTGTAGTGTCCCTTGTACGAGCAGTTTGCTGATACTCCCTCTGGCTCAGCCAGCACTTGGTTCTGAAGCTCAGGTAGAAAACAGCCACGTTACCAGGGAACGCTTCATACAGTCAGTGTGGCAGAAATACACTGAACCTTCAAGCATCCTAAGGAGAAAAGGGATAGAATTGAAAAATAAGTCCTTAATTTCTAGTGAGCATTACTCCTTGGCAGTCACCACAGATAAAGAAATACTCTTGACTCTTCTGGATATGACGAGAGTCAGTAAATTTGGCTAATCAGAGATTGGAACTGAAGAAGTTGTTGACCCATTGAGCAGAACTGAGCTTTTACTTGATCACACAACCCACAACCCAAAGTAACAAGATGTTTGGTCTGCAATTTTTTATTTAAAGTGTACATGCTTAAAAATATCAAGGTAAAACATAATTTGGAGTCATGAGTTAAGGATCAGCCTCTGTGTTGTTGAAAAACTGGTCTTTTCCTTGTGCAATTGCACCCACCTCCTGGGCTCACCCTGGCAGGATGGTGGCAGGGAGTAGGCTGCCTTTCTCCCTGGCAAGCTCGTGGTGTTTGGCTGGCAGGAATGGCCGGAATGTGTCCCCTTTCCAGAGCTTGCAGTGGTGTGTACAAGGTGACAAAAGAACTAAGTGGCCTGTTTTAATGTCAGATTTGTTTGTACATGTGCCTTATATTAAATGTCCCTTCAGTAGACTGCAGCAAGTCAGCAGCTGGGATCAGAATCCAGATACACTCAAACAGGAAATTAGGAGCAAGTCTGCAACAGTGAAAATAATCAGCTAATGGGGTAATTTTCTAAGGGGTTTGGACACTAATCCTCTCCTTCAGTCACAGTTGATATAACAGTGTAATGGCAGAGTGATTTCTATCTAGCTTATAAATGATGATTGGTGCCTTTACAAAAGACTCAGGTTGAACTGGAACTCTGAGTCTTGGACTTGGTACGGGTGCTACCAGGTGGAGTTTTATGGGCTGAGCTATGCACAAAGCCTGTGACCAGAGACATTCAGGCCAAAAGGAGTTATGAGTCAGGCTCAATGGTGTCATTGTATAGGCTGTTCTTGCTGGCGTGGGCAGGGATCAGTTTTCATCTCCTGTACTTACAGTCTGGAAAAGCATTTAATAGATTGTGGAAGTTGCTGGTAAGCTATTCCATGGAATGGTACAAAAATAACAATCTCACGAATGGTGTTTTGTGCTGTTCTAAAGGCATGTATGTCAGAGAATGGGGTGGAAGATGAGCTGGAGAGAAATATTTCCTATTCAAGTCCCATATTGTGTAGCTCTGTCTTAAATACACTAACACAGTACTTAGAGGCAGTGGTAGGACTGATGAGAGTCAGTTCCACATTCTTCAACACCCAGATCAGGCCATGTCCCTAAGTGAAGGGTGGAGATTGCTCTGTGCTGTTGTTCGAGGATGTGATCCCACACTCAAAAGCACGATGGCTGTAGCCACAGGGCCACCTTCTTATGGTAGTTCCTGTGGACAGAACTGCCCAGGGAGCCAACTGGCTCAAAGGCACTGCCATAGTGGGTTGTGGACTTACTGCATCAGTGAGGGCAGTAATAATGCTACTGATTGCCTGTTGCTTGCTCAGGCTGCAAGGAGCACAGCTGTATAAAAGTGTTTTCCTTTCAGCAGTTGAAGTCTGGATTGATTTAGCGTGGAAGAATCCCCCCTCCCTGATTTTCCTGTAGTGGAGGCAAGGACTGGACCCTTCAGCCTCTTATCCAAGCCTTGTTCTACATTTCTTCTGCAGATGACCATCCTCCAATAGCCCGTGCTGTGAAGGACATGAGGGTACAGCCAGGGGAGCCAGTGATGCTGAGAGGCACAGAGAGCACGGATGACCATGGCATAGTCAGCTATGAATGGAAACAGATCCTTGGCGACCCCTCTGCAGAGATGAAGGTAGGGAGCTGCAGGAAATAAGCAGCTTGCTCAGTGTCACCTGTAGTCTGCACTAAGTTGGTCAGTCAGAGTCACCTTGTCCTTTCCTCTTCAAGCCAGTCCACCCAGGAGCCTGTTCCCAAAAACTATGGAGCAGTCCTTGTGGTTGCCCTCCCCCTCTCGCACACTACTTGGAAGTGGCATTTTTGGCCTCTTCAGGTCTCAGGCTCCCCGCATGGGATGCTGTCTCAAGCCTTCCTGAGCAACACCTGACCTGCCTGTGTCGGACTGAGAGAGCAAAGCTTCCATGCAAGAGCTGCCTCTGGCCCCAAGCTCCTATAGTTCAGTGAAGGGCCTTCTCTTAGTTCTACTCTGTCCACTTCAGTACATTTCCTCTTCTGTCTCTGAACAATCCAGTCTCAGGCTCTGCTTCTGTTCTCCTGGGGCTTTTCCTGGACTTTGCTTCTCTTTAAAGCATAAGTTCTTCCTCCTATTTTATCTGAGGATAAGAACAGAACTCACGTCTCCTGTCTGGATCCAGGATCTCTGGGGTGTGAACACTGCCTATTTGATAGAGGCTAAAAGTGAATTGTGGCTTTAGCAGAGCAAATTATTTCTTTTAAACTTCCTCAAAATGCTTTGGAAAGCCGTGGAGCTCATATGGAGTTCTTGTGGCACCTTTTGGAAGAACTAACAGATGAGTACATCAGGCCCACAACTGATTTTGAACATCAGCAGTGACAAACTGTAGAGTGCCAAGGGGTCTGTGTAATTCAGCAGGTGCTCCTTTCCTTTTCCCTTTGCCCTAGCCCAACCAAAGTAACTTTTGTGGAGGGGGGAGGACCCCTAATATTATGCTGTATTAACTACATTAAAATGATATATGGCAAGTCTCTGTTCTTTTGAAACCTAATCAAAACCAGAGATAGCATGGAAATGAAGGTCCAATTCTGTTGTAAATATAGAGGAAGTTTGTGTCAATAATATTGTAGCTTTCACTTCTGACAAAACAATTAAATACACCTACCTTATTCCCTATGTACTAAGTAAATGATTCATAATAGGTTTTAAGTTTTAAAAAGTTAAATAAAAAACTACAGGTATTTCTGTCCTCTCCAAAGAATTTTATTTACCCTTGGGCTTTCACAGTGCCCCAAAAAATGAAATATCTAATTATGCTTGTGATACTTGTTCTCTCTGCTATTCCAGCTGGGTACCAGTCCATGGGTTTGGGGGGATTGTCTAGCACTGAGACATTTTTTGTGCCAGACATCTGCTTGAACATTTCCATCCAAGCTCCTTTCTCCCTCATGCAGGAACATGGACTTTGCATAGCTTCAGTCACTCCTTCCTCAGAAGTACTCGTCTTTTACATAAGCCTTTCTTTTGCATTCTCAGAAGCACGAAGAAGATCAGGTAGAAATCTCCAACCTACAGGTGGGGACTTACGTCTTCCAGCTTACTGTCACGGACACTGCACAACAGCAAGACTTCACCAACATCACCATCGTGGTGTTGAGCTCTGAGCAGACAGAAGGTGAGCCTGAGCCCACACATATCTACCTGGAGTCCTCGAGCCTTCTCTGGCATTACTGGTGTTCTTCTCAGAGGGGTAGATGGGAGAGGAGCACAACCGAGAGACTGGACTTGCATGTCAGCTTTTCCCAGTAAGAGCCTGCACTACTGCCTTCCACCAGCAGTGGAAGGTCTCTGCATTCCTAGTGATCTATTTTGGGGTTTTTGCATACTCTTGCTGGAGATGAGGCCTGCAATAAGCCCATCTGCTCCGCCTGTCATTGCTCTCTACTGGGTGATGCCAGAGTGGATGAAGCTTGGGGTGCAAATGAGGTTGCAAAACAGGAGAACGTGAAAGGTCTTGTTGACTCTGTGCTTTTGCTGTGAAGGCCCTTAGGTTGCAGGGTAGGTGGAGTTGTCTGCAAGACATTCAGTGTATCCTTGGATTTATTTATATTATTTTTTCTTTAATGGCTTTGTTTAATCATGAAAATGTTCAGCATTACAAGCGTATTAGGAGTGAGGAGTTCTTGGACAAATGGTTGACTAGTAGCTAAACAGGGAATGTCTTCCCCTACCTCAGGTACTATAAAAATATAAGAGCAGCCATGTCAAGTGATGCTAATAGTCTGACCAAACTCCAATACACTGCATTCAACAGTGTGCAGAGGTTGGTACTTTGGAAAGAGTGCAAGAACATGACATGCTATCAGTAAATCTCTACTATGCTTGACTAATTCCCGAGGATTTTGCAGCTGGGAGTTTTTTTAAGCAGAAGATGGTGTCTTCATGTTTAATAAGCATGTATGAATCCCTTTTTGACCTCATGTAATCTTTGAAAAGCAGCAACCTCCTGAAGTAAGGAGTTTCCCAGCTTAACTATGTGCTGTGTGGAGATGCAGCTCCTTTTGTTTTATGGATCTGGCACCTTCTAATTTGGTTTTGTGACCCTCCCTTTCATATAAAAAAATTCAATCCATGATTCCCTACTCTCCTTCTCCATGCTGGTCAAGATTTTATAAACCTTTCAGACATGTCCTTTGGAAGATTTTGTTTGCCTTCACATATACAAAAAAGAAAGCCTTCCAAAGGACTTACCTAACCCCAGATCCTTTTCTGTTAACTTTCTTGACAGAGCATTGTTTGACTCCAAAGAAGGTGGGTTGGTGTCGGGGATCTTTTCCACGCTGGTTTTACAACCCAAGCCTTCAGCAGTGTGAGGAGTTCATTTTTGGTGGCTGCAAGCCCAACAAGAATAACTACTTACGGGAAGAGGAGTGTGAACTCGCCTGCAAGAATGTCAGAGGTGAGTCCTTCAACAATCCAGCCCCCTCTTTCTCATAGGATCAGGATGACCCTGTGGACAGGTACTGCAGCCTCTTGGCTGACAGCTAGTTGCAGCCCAGTAAGCTGAGGAGACTGGGCTAATTATGGATGGGCAGTCATTGTCTTAAGCTACCACCATATCTGACCCAACTCCTGAAGCACTGGACAGTGTCTCTGGTATTCCTCTGGCTGCAGAAGCCCTCACCAGATCTTTGTGTTACATCTGAGACCTAAATTCAGAGAGCAGCATTGTGCAGTTGGGGGCCAGAAGTGCTTTACTCCCAAAATGAAATTAATCTCTCTCCTTGGCACCTCAAGCTACTGAGAACAATTTAGTGCTGTTCAGATAAATGGTCTGAGCCATTGCCAGGCCCGTTGCAGTGCACTGCTTGAAAAGGGACATAAAAGCCTTGGAAAAGAAAGACAATTTGGAAATGGTCTAGCTCATGGTGAGAAGTTCCCCTGTGCTCCTCCAGGCCTGCCTCACGTGGGTACAACTCATCTAGGTCTCTGAGTGGTGGGCACCCATATTTCACCTCCCTAATCAGGGCTTCCTACCAGAAAATATGCGCTTCTCATGTGATACATGAAGGCAATATAAAGGTGATCTTAAGCTGACGAAACGATGTCGTGGTAAATTTATTTTATTTTGTTTTTCCCCTTGTCTCTTCAGGTTCTGTTGGTGGGCGACAACAGCCAGGTGAGTCTCCCATATGACAGTGTAATCCTATGCAAGCTTGGGCTGAGTGTCTCATGTCCATTCCTGTGGCTTTTGATTGGGACTCAGTGTGGAAAGTGAGGCACTGGAGACTAATTTCTTTAGTAAGCCTTTCACTTTCATGTCACAGGATAATTTAGGTTGGGCATTACCTCTAGAGGTCATCTGATCCAACCCCTTCTCAAAGCAGGTCTAGCTTTGAGTCACATTCGGTTGCTCAGCACTGTATCCAGTCCAGTTTTGGGTATCTCTGAAAAAGGAGACTTTACACTTTGTCTGGTCAAACTGTACCAGTGTTTGATGACCCTCATTATAATTTTTTCCCCTTATACTGAATTGCTTTCCCTTGTAGCAGTTCCTGTCTGTTGCTGCTCATCCTATTACTGTGCTCCAAAATGAGTCTGTCTCCTCTATAATCTCTGTCTTCTCCATAACCTCATGCTAGGTCTTGTGCTCCAGGCTCTTGCTGAGATTTACTCTACATCAGTGTCTTGTCACTGGGGAGCTCAGAACTGGGCACAGTACTCAGCACTTGGGACCACCTCTGGAGCAGAGGGGTTTGAAGGTCTTGCAGCCCAGTGTGCAGGTTTCAGTTTGGCTTTCCTAATTTAATCCCCCGTGCCTGGGCAGTGTTTCTGTCTTCTTCCTGAGTAGCTCATTCTTGCTTCCACCTGCTGTGTATTTCTTTCTGAGAGGAAACATGGCTGTTTCCAGAGCAATGTTTCATTTATAAACAGGATTTTTTTTTTTTTTTTTTTTGGAGTCTAGGGTGGCACTGAGGAGAGACCTTTACCAATCTGCCTTGTTTCTTGTTTGCCAAACCTATCAGCAGCTTTTAAATCCTTCATAAAGCATCTGGCAGGGAGAAACAATGAATTTTAATGAGCTATCTGAACTGTTTCTGATGCAGTATGCAATGGGATCTGTCAGGCCCCCTTCTTCAGATGCAAGGATGGTTGCTGCATTGATGCCTATCTGGAGTGTGATGAAACTCCCGACTGTGCTGATGAATCGGATGAGATGTACTGTGAACAATGTAAGTACTTTAAATTCTGGCTTAGACAATTTACTATCTGCCCAGGAATGGGTCCAATGTAAGTTACAGGTGCTGAGTCAACAGTTTTTGGTGTCTTCTGTTCTTATCTCCTGACCCTGCATTATCTCTTTCCACAGTATTACATTTGCAGGTTCTGCCATTTCCTGTATCTCTGCTGACTGCAAGGGATTACCTTCCTTCTGTGATGTTTCCTGCCTCTTAAATACGCTTTGACTCTCTTCTCTGCACCTCTCTGTAAGACTTCAGGCCTGTCTTTCCGTCCCCTTTCAATATTTTTCTCACTGACTGACCCTACCTGCTCTCTTAGAGTTGGGAAATGGGAAAGGGAACCATAATTTCTCCAAGTCTGTTCAGTGGCACAGTTCCCTTAACATCCTGTTATGCTAATGTAAATGCACAGTGGCGAGATGCCCAAATCCACACTATCTTCTCCCTGCTTCCATCCCTCCTCACCTCTTCTGAATTCCCATAATCTCTTTCCTGTGTGGGGGTGTTTTGTTGCCTTTTTAGATTTGCAAGCCTGTGATTCATCTCTCTTGCCATCTCTTATATTCAGTACTAGTGCTCTTTTATATTTCTTAAAACCTGGAGTGACTTTTCCCATAATTTGATGGAAAACAAAAATAAGAAAGCAGCCATTGTTTTCCTTGGTTTTGTCTCTGTATCTGTGGATTGGAAATTGGGAAGAGTTTCTTGTTACTACGTTTTATTTTTCCCGTGTTCCTCTCACAGCTTTGAGATACTTAAGAACATCAAATGATATCTCCCTTTCTCTGGCTTGTGATAGCAAAGGAATGTGCAGGAAAGCCCTGTCTGCCCATGTGTGCATGGACAGAGGCATTTCTTTTCAACTGGTGAGAGAAATTTTAACATGAAATGTTTCCCTTGCAGATGCTCGTGAGTTCAATAGACTGCAGAAAATTAATGTCACACATAAGCAAGGTATGTACCATCCAGAGCACCTAGGCAGACCTCTTCCAGCTTTTGGTTTTTTTCTTCAGTCTGTTATTCCATGGTAAAACTTCTTCCCTCTATAAATCCAAAATCAGTTGTAGCATCTGGGTAGTCCCTGTACTAAAAATGAGCAAGGGCCTGTTCTCTGTTTCCCTGTTCTCTGACCTCAAGGACAGCTGTTGGTAGCAGGCTTTCACTCTCCTGCTTAAACTTTTTCCATCCAAGTAGGTTTCATGCATGTTGCTTGCTGGGCACAGTACCTGGCCCGTACAAAACCCTGCAGCATGTTTTTTTTGGAAATAGTGCAAACCAAAGCAGTGTAGGGGATACAGCAATGTCTGTGCTTGATCCCATATAATTTCCTTGTTTTAAAGTGTAGACAGCAGACCTATCACTGGGCTAAAAAAGTATATTCCAAGTCACTTAAATGCAGCTGGGTTGTAGAACAGACCTGAACTGATCTGTGGTTTCTGTGTGTCCAGGCTCTTCATGTTCCCTTCTGCCTCCCAGGGAGGACAGGTTACTTCCACAGGGGAGTGAATCCAGGGTTTACCATGACTGCACGGCCTGATGTTCCTTTTTCTGCTTGCTAGTTGGATTTATGGCCGGTGGCAGCTCAACTTGGCACAATTTGACCAGCTGGCAACTGAGCAGTAGGGACCTGAGAGCCACTGTTCTGGCTATAGATTTGCTCTGCCATGGTGCTTGTGCTCTTTTGTTGTGAGCAGAAAATTTTGCTGCTCTGGGAAGACACTGCTTGGACTAAAGCACCTCTGCCTTGCTTTGCCAGGCCACTGCGTGGACTTGCCTGATACTGGACAGTGCACCGAGAGCATCTCCCGCTGGTACTATAACCCATTCTTGGAGAAATGTGATCCCTTCACCTATGGGGGCTGTGGTGGCAACAGCAACAACTTTGAGCAAGAGGAAGAGTGCATGAAATCATGTTCAGGCATCACAAGTAAGCATACATAGTGAGGGCTGGTGTTTTACTGATCAAACTGGGAAAATCACTTGAGATTAAGTTCTGTGGTCCCAAAGAGGCAGTGCCTTGGGAGCTTTCAGTCAAAGCTGCTCTGCTCTCAAACCCTGGCCATGACCCATTGTGTCCTTCAACACAACCAGTGGTTTCTGGGGAATCATGAATCTACAGCATCTTTCTGCAATGCACCCCGTCATTTCCCGGAGCTGGAAAGCATTTTGGGTGCTGATGTTGAGAAAGAGACAAAGGAGGATGACAAAACTAACCAGAGATATGATATATCTGCTTTGAAGAGAATCTGACTTCCTAGCTTGGCTCCAGGTCTCCCCAAGTGAGTGAGGAGAAATTAAGAAAATCCTCAATGACACATACTAGCCTGAAGTTTTAAACAAACAAGAGAGATGGTTATGCTTGGTACATATTGCTTTGGAGGCCAACAGGAATAATTCTGCCAAACTGTATCTGTCAAGAGGCACACTCTCTCAGCTGCACTGGGCCTCACAGCCTGGCCTGAGAGCTCAATACCATGGCTGTCGAGAAGGGATGCTGTGTGTGTTCAGTCACTTCAGAGCACTGGAAATATGCTCCTCAGAAACCTGTCTTATCCCTTGTTCCCAACCTTCTTTGTAAAACTTTTTTTCCCCCTCTGTGTTCCCAATTCAGAAGCAGATGTCATTGGCCGAAGATGGGAATCATTTGAGTCCCAAACTGCTCTCTTAAGTGAGTAACAATTTTCCCTACAGATCTTTCTTGTTGCTTTTCCTCATCCTGAAAAATACTTTGTCTTTCCTTGCAAATAGTAGCCTTCCCTCCCACACCCCTTCTGAAGCTGGGGGAGCAGTGTGGGATTTGTGGGATGCTGGCAGTGGCAAGAGATGCTTCTGTGCACTGTGCACCTGTGGTCCATTTTACCCTGTGTCTGTGACTCAGTAGCTCATATAGAGACTCCTGTTTTTCTTTCCATCAGCTTGCATGAATGTTCTGTTGTTCAACATCAAAAAATGGGAAGTAAAACTCTTCCTGAGGGCCAATTTCACGTAAGGACTACTAACTTCTACAAGAAAGAAGACTTAAGCAGATATGTGAATAATGTCAGGTGCTAGACTGTGGGGAAATGTGATGACCTTTTACAACCTCTCTACAACACTAAAAAAGCCCAATGCTACTGAAATACAAGTTCTTTAAAAAAAAGTCACATGAAGGTTATTGTTCTTAAATCCTAGAGATTGATTTAATCTTTAAATTCACACCATGTCGCAAATGCATCGTGCTTGATTGTCTCCAGTGATGATGCAGGGGTTTGGTTGGCTGCACAACAAGTGCTCACACCATTGCTAAGACCACTTTCCCACAAACTCAGCCTATCCTCCATAGCTCACTCCCTCAGTGTTGTCCCAGCCAGGAGGTGCCTTCTGTGACCACCCTTTGGTGGCCTCCCTGTTGAGGTATGACACAAGGCTGCTGTTGCAGAAGGATTTGATATTCCTAGGGTTGTCAAATGGCCAAGCCTGCCAAAGTCACGGAACAGCCTTTAGAGGGCGTGGTGTATCTGGGAGATGAAGGGAAATATCATTTGGGAGAGACAGGCTGGCTGTGCCTTGGCCATACCCTTACGCCATGCAGTTGCCATTTTTCTACTTTGCCAGCTGTGCAGTGACCACCCTGTTGTAATGCCAGCTGTTGCTTCTTCCTGGCCACTCCTGCTGCATCAGTTTGTGTAGCATCCCTTGTAACATGTTCACGTATCCCTGCAGGTGCCTTTGAGGTAGTGATTGCTGTGCTCCTTGGGATCTGCATCATGGTGGTCCTAGTGTTCATTGGTTACTTCTTCTTGAAGAAAAGGAAGAAGAACAGCCACCGCCGTCAGCCTACCACTGCTACCAACTCAACCCTCTCCACCACAGAGGACACTGAGCATCTGTTCTACAGCAGTTCCACCAAACCAGTCTGACCTACAGCCTCTCTCTCCAGTTCAGCACTGGGGCACTCCCCAAAAGTTCTGGAGTTCTGTTTTTAGACACAGGTCTGTGCCTGAAGGACTCGTTCTCTGTGAAGACATTTGGAGCATCAGGCCAAGATTTAGCTGTGATTTGGCAGTGCTAGTATTTGTGATTGTCTAGGCTAAATTGCTGCTCTGGAAAGTGAGGAACGGGGAGCATTCTGTTGCTCTCTGACATCCATCCCTTCCTAACCTCAAACAATCCAGTGAAACTCTGAATTCCACCTTTCTTCCTGCTCAAACCCGGAGCACAACTTTGCTCAACTTCCTGAAGGAGCCTGGAACTGGATCTGTGTAGCATTCCTGTTGGTGAATGATGGAAGCTCACCAGGGCCAGCAATTTGTTTTCAGTGTCACTTTCTTCCATTCAACCTTGTATTTTTCTCCCCTTCTCCCAGCCCTCTGCAGGGTGCACTGCCTTGCAGCAGTCTGCCTGGTCATGGTGCATCTCTTGAGGTCTGTGGGATTGACATAATCATCCAGACCTGATCCAAGGGCTCTGTGACACTCTCTGGCAGTTCCTGTTTTCAAGATGGACAGAAACAGAAATACCTGCTTAAGTCACTAGGCTTTGTTTTTTAACAGAAAAGCACACCTAGACATTTTTCTGCCTAGCTGCTGTTTCAGTCTCATGCGTACAGTATGTGTTCACCATTTTTCTCTCTGTGAGTTGCCCTGGTTGCTTTTCCAATGTTCAGTCTGAACCCAAACACATTGAGAAAATATCTGTTTATTCTCACATGAAGTAAACGTCCATACTTTTCCTGCTGATTGTGTGGGAAAGCTGCAGCTTTGATTTTACTGCATGTTCCTCTGAGCACACAGCCTGACCTGAGTCCCTGGCATCTCCCAGAGCACAGGAGTGGGCTGGATATCACCAGCTAATGTCCGCAGGCTTCCTTGCTCCTGCTGGCTTGTCCCTCCCGATACAAGATGAGCCTGGCCCAGCCCCAGGAGGTCCAAAGGTCGTCCCTGGTCCCAAGGCAGCATGTGAATTCCCCACTTTGGCAATGTCCTGGCCCCAGTCCTGGTCCTATGTGTTCCTCTGTAGTCCGTTTGCAATGAGCTGCTTCCAAGCTCTGTCCTGCAGCATCTGCTGGTCCAGGCTTGGACCTCAGTGAGCTGAAGATTTCTCCTGGGGCAGAAGAAGCTATTTGTGAAGTGCCTGATGTACTGCTGGCTGTGGGGCTGGCACCAATCCCTAAACTTCCAGTGCCTGCTACTCTTGGAAAACTACTGTGAAGCGAGAGGAAACTGGTGTGTGTGGTGTGTGGGGGTGTGTGTGTGTGTGTAAGAAGCATAAATCTGTGTACAGACTTCAGTTTAAATGCTTGGACTCTTTCAGGGCCAAGGGCAGAGTGGTTCTGGAATGCTCTGGTAAAGCCATTCCCAGCTCAGGACATGGCTCAGGTCCTCTCAAGTGCACTGGCAGGAGAGCTGCCTCCCTGGGCTGATTGCCTGGGCAGAAAGGAAAAAAATTGCTGCCCAGAGCCTGCTGGCAATCTGACTGCATGCCTCTCCCCATCACAGGCATCTGCCTCAGTGTTCGTGGGGCTGGTCAGATTCCTCCTTTTCTGTCTCATATCATTTCTTCCATCTCTTTTTTCCCCACAGCCTATCATGGCCTATGCCATAAACCTAATGTCTTGATTTATTGTTTTGTGTGCTCACTCTGATAATAAAAAGGAATTGTTTGACTTATCTAGTTTGGGAGTGGTGTCTGAGGCGCAATGACCTGCAGAGGGGGCAGGTACCTTTCCCATGCCTGCTATCTCGCACCCTTTCATCTGCCCCGACTGTGGCATCTCAGGGGAGAGCTGCTGCAGCGGGGAGGGCTGGAAGCAGGGGATGCAACATCTGTGGATGCCCGAAGAGGAAGCTACTGCATGAGGTGTTCTGGGAGCAAGGTTATTACCCGCTAAGTCACCCAGAGAGCAAGGCAGGGTGTAACCTGAAACTGAGTTCCAGCTGGTCAGACTGGTTTGGGCTTTGGGTCTGAAACCAAAAGGAGACACTATTCTTCAAACAGGAGTTGCTCTGTGTCTTCAGGCTGATGATCGCTCGAGAACTGCGGTGTAAAGTCAGCTAAATGCAACTGGCTAATTGGCAGTGGGTTTGTACGGGAACCAGGCGGACCTGCCCTGCACCGCTGACCTGGCCACCCTGGCTGGGCCTCCGAGTGCTGCTCGCAGCAGGAACGCTTTCTCCCCGCACTCTGCTCTGGGCTGTGGGCTTTGCTCTGTCATGACCACGCGCTCTACACCAGCTCTCCCATCCTGCCATCTCCAGCTACTTACAGGCATAAGTGCAGACATTATGTCAGACATTATGCAGAATGTCCGCTCCTGTCCCCCGAAGCGCTGCCCCAGGAGCGGCTCTGCTGAGCCCAGCTCAGCTCGGCCGATGGGGTCACCGCTTCCCTCCCGGCAGTAACCCCTGGCCCGGGAGCGCCACCTGACACCACGGCTGCTTTTATTGACAGTCTCCAGAGAGAGGCGGGTGCGTGCTTTGCAGTCTCTTTCACTTACACCACACCCTTGTGTCCCCTGGTGTTGGACACAGCGCTGCTGGAGGCTGCAGGTCCGGCCTGAGCCCTCCCCTGCGTCCCTTCTGGGCCCGCACCCCCCGAGTCCCAGCTGCCTCCAGCCCCTGCACCCCACCTGACACAAGGGCTCCTACTTCCCAGGAAATCTCAGCTCTTGGGAATTTTCAGATGGGAACAGGAGCCCAGAGTTTGAAACTTTGCAAAATGAGAATCCCACTCCTCAGGTGCCCGCGGTGAGGGGAGGCTGCCTCACTGCCTTACTGCCCAAGCAAGAACAGTGCTCAGTGACAGCTGAGCTGCCCCACTGCACTGGCTGTGCCGGACAGGGAGCACATCCTCCATGTTTCCCAGCTACCACACGCAGCTGTGTGAACCTGCTGGCTGGTTTAGGGCAGAGCTGCTCCTCCTGGTGTGGAGCTCCTGGCGTGCTCCCCACAGCTGCTCTGTGGTGCAGGAGGCTCCGAGGTCCGGACCTGGCCCTTGTCCTTGCAGACAATGCCTTCTCCACCGAGGTCAGTGTTTTCCAGAGGGTTGTTTGCATGCCTTGAGGAGCCAGGCTCCTGCCAGGCCCCAGGAACTGCTGCCCACCGTGCTGCCTCACTGAGGAGAAACTACTGCCCCTTCACATTGTTCAGTCTGCCTTTTGGTGGCTTCCACCTCTGCAGAAGGAGCATGGAGCCTCTCTGCCCTTCCTGACCAGCAAAGCTGTTTAGTCACCTTGCTCTGACTGTCTGGAAGGATGATTTGCCTGAGCTTTTGGCTGAGATTATCCCAGCAGGCCGGAGGGGACCTCGCAGGGTTTGTGTGGCTACTGGCCTGGATGCAGGAAGCATTAGCTCACGGCTAAATATCGTGTGTCTCTGGCTTCCCTTGGGGCACAATGGCTCTGCAAACAAACGCGGCAGCTGCCCTGATATGACAAGGGATGGCTCCACAGTGGCAGGCCAGAATACTGTTCCACACACAAAAGCCACACTGGGGTGAAACTTTCTGGTAAGTTACTTTAGCCCTCAGGCCTAATTTATTGCCTAAGGAAGAAATTATTTGGGGTTTGAGACCAAACTGTTCATTCTGGTTAAAAAGAAGAGCTCTAAAGCTGGGGGAAAGAAGGAACAGTGTTGTGTGCAAGCTCTGCATAATGTAAAGACGGATCTTGAATGTTATTTCTCCCCGCCTTACTTCAAGCATTAAGAATGACCAGACTTGCTCCTACTGCAGTGTGCTTTGAGCTCCTAAATGGAACACATGCAGATTGGAAGTACCATGGCTAGTCCAGCATGTGGTAAGCAAATGTTGCTCACTAAAGTAATGCCTGTGTGAGAAATAGCCTGTGAAAACTTTCCAGACAGTCTTTTTTTTTTTTTTTTCCTTTTTCTTCTCGGGCAAATAGAGAGAGAAATTGGAAATACTCTCCCTTGGTTATCAAGCAGAGAACTGCATGTTACTGTAATAGCTTATAGTCATAGAGACATACAGTCACCTCTAGAAATTCTAGCAGCTGTGATCTCTGTTGCAGCACTTAACAGGACATGAAAGAACCTTTCTGCCAGGAAACCTGGCTGACCAGTAAGTGTTTCCTGGGCAAGGTGCCACCTGAGGCGTGACAGAGTTCATGTGGCCCTTATTCAATAGTTGCCTCTCCAAGATGTCCTCATCTCCAGCTGTGTCAGGAGTTTTGAAACTAGCCATCAGTTCCTGTAACAGCTTTAGATTATTTTACAGAGGCCTCCCAACGTTTAATTACCATCTTCTCCAAGCTGCCCAGAGCCAGCCTACATGAGAGGATATACAAAATGACAGCGAGAAGCTGATGGGAGATGCAGATGAACGGGATCCCTGCTGGAGCCAGCCAGGTGCTCCGGTAAGAAGGGAATTTTTCCACCAGACTCAGTGCATACAAAGAGCTTGTGTCTTTGTTCTCTGCCCTGACACACCTGACCTATACAACAGCTGCTTCAGGATTGTTAAAAAATATTTGTGAGCAGTTGAAGCAAAAAACTGGTCCAGAAATTTGAGTTGCTGGGACTCCCCCAGCCAGAAGCTCTTCTTTAAATCAAATGATAGTGTCCCTCTCATGTAGGCATTGTGGGAGCCCTTCCCTTCCTCAGACAGGCTGCAGGGGCCCCAAGACTCCTGCCTCCAGCACGGGCTCCAGGTTGCACTGCTGCATTTTTTATTCAGTATGGACTATTGTTCAGCCACAGCAACTGCCCAGCGTGGTTTGCCAACTCGTTTTGAGTTGTCCACAAGAGGGGGCAGCAATATCTTAATATCCCTCTTGGTGTTGCCTTGGACGCTGTACTGTCGAAGCAGCAGGGGCATTGTGCACTGCTGGAGTTAGTGCTGAGGTGTGAGATGTGAGCCTCTATGAGCTCCCTAATGTGCGAGGTCCCGTTCCCTTCCTCCCCATCTATTTTATGGTCTAATGTGATGGTCCATATTACCATACTCCCCCAGCGTCATATCCACCTGCAAGACAGGGGAGAGCTGGTACAACTTTCAGAAGAACAGAGAATTGACTTAGGGTCTCCCAAGCCTCTTGTGGGTGCTCTCTGCCCTGGGTCTACTTCTCTTTGGTTGTGTATGGGTTACACAGAGCTAGGCCCAGCTACTGAGGTCACCAGTCCGGCCCCAAAAACTTGTCAGTGAGAGTTTTAAAAAACCCAAAACACTTGGGTGCTTCTCTCTCTTTTTCTACTTGGATCAGTTTCCCAGATTATTTTTTTTGCTGACTTCTACTGCTCTCCCCAACAGACACAGTACATTTTGAAAGAAATAAGAGATTTTTTCCCAGTAATCAGAGGACTTCAGGCAGTAGAACCTTCATTAAAACCAAAGCAAGCCAGAACAGTGCTTTAATAGACTGTCATCAAATTTGGAAGCTGGTAGCTTTGTCTTCCAGGCTTTGCCATACAAGCCTTCCCTGCAAATCTATGTTAGAGGATGAAGGGGCATTTATCACACACTTGAGGAAGCTTAACAGCTCTAGGGAGCTGTGGGATTATTGTATGGACCATGCAGCTCTGCAGGCGAGCAGACAGGAGCTGCCAGCAAGGATGCAACACACTTATTCTAATGTCCTTGCTAGAGGTTTTTGGTGCATGGAGTTTCTGTTAAACCAGTTTGAACTGGTTGTCTCTCATATTTAGAAACTATCCCTGCTTATGCTGTAGAATTACACCCTGTCAACAAATTTTCCCTTCCCTCTCCTCTTAGTATTTTGGGATGGGGCAGCTCCTCTCCCCTTTACCCAAAAGCCTGGGCTAATCTGTCTTAAATAGAAAACAGATTTCCTCAGGAATCACCTCTTGCCTGCCATGTCTTCTGCTAGCTGATCCATCCACCACTCCTCTGCTGCTCAGCCACGCAATTTTCATCCTACTTCCATTTATTTCCCCATTCAGCAGCTAACTGACCAGAGACAGAATCTGCAGAGCACAATCCCTTAGGTAAATGGAAGAGCTGGCACAATGTGTGTGCCCAACACCATTCCTCCCATCACCTTGTATATGCACATTCTCAGCCAGGGAGGCTTTATCTTCTCTCTTTCTCTTGCATTCCCATCACATTACTGTCTTAAATATGCAAGGCTGTAAAACCCATGCAAATACCTGGCCATCACGAAAATGAGTAAGCATCTGGAGGGCTCTGCTTGGAAACAGTTGATGTACCAGACACTGCCATTTGAATACTAAAGCGTTGTGTACTGGGGGAACTTCCACTGTTGGCAAACCCTGGGGCAAGTGGGTGAGGTCCAGAAGGAAGTCCAAGTACCAAAGAAACAGCTATTTGTTTTCATCAGTATTTTTTCACCACTAGGCTCCTCTTTCTCCACGAGGCCCTGGATTCAAAGAACTGAAAGATCTCACATGCTGTACCTCACAGCTGATGTTTCACAATCCACTGCAGCTTCTTCCAGAACATGTTTGTCTCTGTGCACTGGATGTGAGCTATGCTCCATCAGGTGGGCAACAGTCTTCATATCACCAAGTGCCAGGCAGGTCCATTTAGTGGGACAGGCTGGAAGGGACATTCCGTTTCTCTGCTAGGTGAGCTTTCTGCTGGGCTATCTTGGCACTCTGTGTGATGGGAGCCTCCGGCCAAGGGTGCAAGGCAGGGCAGGACAACTGGGTGAGCAGCGGCCTGCAGAGCAGATGGTGAAAATTGAGCCCAAAGGACCAACTCAGCATTACAACTCAGTCTGTCCTACAGCTAGCCCCTGCTGAAGGAGTAGTTTTACGCTCATGTAGCTTTCCTCACGTTAGCGCTACTCCCCCCTGAAACATCCTGGAAAAAAGCAATTCACTTTTCAGGGATCTGTTTTCTGCTAGTGTGGCTTCCTGAGCCAACTCCCCAGGGCACCAGCTGAGCACCAGCACTGGCAGAAGAGAACCGACGGGAGCATGGCTTGGAGACCACCTCTGAGGGAAGCTACCCAGAAACATGAAACCGTACCTGTCAGTCCTGACATCTCCCCTAGCCCCATATGCTCTGTCTCTACAGTGCTGCACTGAGGCTCTAGGAAGCTGCATCCAGGTTCTGTCGGTTGTCCTGCAAGTCATGTTGCTCTCGGCCCTCCCCGTGGTTCAGAGAGCTTTCCCCTGCCCCGTTTGCAGTAAGCCTGGTGTTTGGGCAGGCAGTTTCCCTGCTGTCCTGCTTTGGCCCGCAGTGCTGAAGCTGAGTGAGCCCAAGTGCTGTCGTAAACTGCCCTCATCTGCCCTTTCACATGGACCCACAACCTCATGAAAGGCTCCTGCTTCCCGCACGCCTCCAGGCTTTCTGCAAATTGCCTCACCCAGCTGCTGAGAAAAGGGGGCTTTCCCAGCTTTCTTTTCTTCCCCGCTATATTCAGGTTTATGTTAATTGTGCGTGATTAGCCAGCTGTGGGCTGGAAACTCTTCTGACAGTCTGTTCCAAGGAAGCCATGAGGAAAGAGCCAGGAAACAGTGGTGGTGAAGCCCACATATAAAACTGCAAAAGCTTCTCCCTTGAGCCTGGATTTCTGCAGCAGGAGGAGCAGGCTGCAAATGCCCAGGAGTGCCCTATCAAGTAGAACCTGTCTTTGGGGGAAAAGTGACCACTTATTTTGCATAAGTCACCTGAGACAGCAGGCCAAATATTTCCTGGCAGGGTTGTGTATGTGACCATGAGTAGGGCAGGAGAAAAGCCTTTTTTTTTCTTCAGTAGCTCTGAAGAGCTCGGCAGGTTTCTAGACTGGCGGGAACCAAGCCCTGTGTCTCTGCTCCCCGTCCTGCACTCAGGAAAGTTCCTCTAGAAGTTTTTGTGGCTGAGGAGCTCTCAAGTCTCAGAAAACCTGCAGACTATGTACCTGAGTTTCCCTTTACTTGCTGTCTTTAGCAAGAGCGAAGCAGAAATGCATGGTGGTTGTCTCCAAACCTTGAGAAGAAACTGAGGAATTGAGGATGGCAGAGAGCACAGGATGCTTGTCCTTCCCTGGGAGATAACTGTCTTTCCTGACTATGTCCACCTAATGCCCTTTCTACGTCATAGCTCCTAATGAGTTTTCCTTCTGAGGTGGCCTAATTGATATGTAATTAATGAAATCCAGAACAGTTAATCTCAGTTTGTAACTGGCTTTGGAGTATGCTGTTTCTGTTCCAAAATGGAGAAGGGCTTGTGTGCCCATCTGTTTGCTGTTTTATTTGAGTGCTGCCTCTTCTTACCAAGCTCAGAGCTTGGTCAGATCATACAAAGATCCTACTTTATAGGGTAGGAGAAAGGCAAATGTTCTGGATAGGGAGGGTCATTTCTCTTCTGTAAAGACGGGATCATATTAAACTGCAATGACTTGTGGATATACCTGGTCCTGTAGCTAGGGCCTCCTCTGCCATCCCTTTCAGCAGGCAGATGCACCTTGAGGTGTGTCGCAGAGATCTCTGAATCCTACTCAGTCACTATCCACTTGCTTCCCAAGTCCTGCAACGGAGATGTCACATGTGGATCAGCGTTTCCTCTCCAGAGCCACTTCTGGTTCCTGCACATGAACCTGTGGCAAGGGCTGCCAGCTGACTGGCACATTCACTGCAACGTGTCTCGGCCACCTCTCCTCTACAGGAACACAACCAGCAAACAAACCTCATGCTCAGTGCTGCTCAGCACCTCAGTTCCCACTGCAGTCACTGGGCAGACTGGGCTGTGGTCAGGCAGCAGACAGGTTGAACCAGTACCTGAGGCATGACTGGGCTTGTTCAAAGTCTTAACTTCCTGTTGCTCCTTTGCCCCTCTCCCATTCACTTTCCCATAAACTCTACCTTTGCTTGACTCTCAGCACACCCTCCTTTCCTGTCTTTTTGTTTTTTTCCCCAGAGACTTCTGATATGCATTGCAAGATGTCTGGAACTGCCAGACCGTGTGGCACAATCCAAATATCACAGTATCAGGCAGGAGATAGCATCTTTCTCCAGTTGCAGAAGCACCATGTCTCTCTGTATGTACCTGGACACTGTAAACTTTCTGCACCAGATGTAAAGGTGTCAGGAAAGGAAATGGTAATAATTTTCCCCAGTTTGAACCACTAAGCAGATTTTTGGCACTGTGCAAAACACTCCAATAGCAGTTTGGGTGGGATATTTGCAAACTTTGCAGAAAGCTCGGTAGGAGCCCTAATGATTGAAAATATACCTGTCAGTAAAAAACAATAGTGCCTCTGATTCCAAGAAAGCCAGCTTCAGGTGAGCAAACAGCGAAATTCAAGATAAGGAAATGTTCACCCCAGTATATCCACATTGGAGCCACACTCCAGCTCCTATCTGTGGGCGATGTCTAGCATTGTGTGAAGGTAAAAGCAACCTTGCTGTTTTCTCACCCAGCTTAATGATGCTTTTTAGCAAATATGTACCAAACTATCCTCTCCAGAGTGCCTTTCATCTTCTTAGAGCAGAGGACAAAACGACTCCTTGAAATGTTCAGAGCTTGACTAGGCACCTCCTTGTGACCAGACTGCTGCTTATGTGACATGGGTTTGGGGCTGTCTGCTGAGATGCTGTGCTCCTTGTGTCTTGGGTAGATTTTTGTGAGTCCAGACCTGTGGGGGCAGAGTCCTGCTCCCAGCTGAAGCAGTAAGGAAATCAGCTGTCTGCTCAGTTTTCCATGGAAAAAAGTGATGATCAAGAGCCCAGGCTCCCTACTAAGGACACTGTTACAAGGGAAAAGATGATGCATGGTGCATCTTAAAAGTGGCCACTGAAAGCAATGAGACAAACCGTGCTTGGTTCCGTACCAAGTCTATGCTTGTTAGTGCTGCTCTTAGAGTGGAGTAATATATGTTGCACATAGTACAGTCCAAATTTCTCATAGAGATGGGTGTTGTGGAGCTGGGCAAAGCTCGGGAGCCATCCCCTGCATGACTGTAATTGTGAGGCATGGCAGTCCTTTGAAACTGCTTTTGAATGCAGGGCTGGAAAGGGCCTCCTGACTCATGTCCACTTACCTTCTATTTTAGACAATTTTGTCATCTAGTAGTTTTCACAAACAAGACATGCTCAGTCTCCAAGGGAAGGGGTTGTGCTTACAGTGTTCCATTTGCAAACCTCTCCAGAACCCCCAGGTTCTCTGATGAAAAAAAATCTGCTTTCTAACCTTCTTGAATTTTGCCCAGCTCTCACCCACCTTATTTGTGTCCAAAATTGTTCTTTTGTTTAAAATCTTCTTTTCCACGCCTAGCATGAGCAAGCTGAGAATCTCATGAAGAGGGTAGCCAGTGTCTGTGTCTCAACTTCTCCTTGCAGTTCCTCCCAAACTGCAATATGTGATGGTTAGAGCATTGGATCTCCTAGCTCCATAGGATGAGCAGTGCATCTCACAAAATAAGAGTGATTTCAGAAATCATTGGGGTGTCTAAAGAAGCTAAGAGTGCTGATCCACCCTAGGACAAATTAGAGGGACTACCCTGATGTCCAAGCATCCCTGTTCCTCCCAGGCAAGGGTAAATATCAAAGAGGATTCTGCCATGGCCAGTGACTCTTTCTAAGTCACTGGTTTGCCAGCCATAGTCAGCCAAAGTTTAGCCAGGGTGAGAGGAAAGCAAACCTCTATGTTTTCATGACAAAATATATTTTAACATAGCAGGATCTGTTTGCTCATTTAGTTCAAAAGCCCATCTGTTTTTAACCTCCCAAAACTCTCAGGAAACATCTCTGCCCCTTTGCAATGCCTCTCCTGTTCCCAAGCCTTAAGGCCTGGCAGGTTGTCATTGCTGAATTGAGGCAGCTATTTAAATCAGGGATGGGGACTCCACTGATGCTGTCTGCTTCACAGATACAAAAGAAAGAGATCAACCCAGCTCTGAGGAGTTTACTAGCTGATGCAAGCATGACCCCATGCCATCTAAACCTCCTGGAAGCAAGTCAGATTGATGCTACGCTGATAAACATATCAGCAGCTGAGGAGCTGTGCAGAGTGCAGCTCCCATAATTACTAACTCTGGTTCAAAGGCTTTTATGCAAAGGAAAAACGGGCACCAAAACAGTTTTGTAGCCTGTTATGCACTGCAGTGTTCTGCTGTGATGGAAAGGCTTTCCTTGTCAGAGAAGCCTGCTTTTCATGTCCCCTTCATAGCACAGAGCTAATTCCTACTGGTAAGGAGGCTATTGTCCACCTTTTAAGAACAGAAGCTAGGGATGTACAAGCTGACTAAGAAGATGAAAAAAAAGGTTTTAGTAAAAAGGGAAGTGCCAATCAAAAAATGTTCTTCTCATTGCGAATCTGTCCCTATTATCAAAGGATTTCCCTGTCACCAACAGTGCCTGATGTGGAAGTGACAGCTCATTTGTTTTGCCTTCTCTGCCAGCAGTGGAGCACATCTGTGTGTGTCATTAAGTAGCGTGTACAAGAAATTTACATTTTTTCCTCATGTCCATTTTTTCTCTTTGCTCACTGAGTTGAGTTTCTGCATTTGAAAATGAGTCTGTGTTCAGCATCATCTGGAAAACTGTGGGATGTGAACTGTTGCCCAGCCAAACCCTGCCATCTCAGGGAGCTCACAGAGCTGCTCTCACCTACGTCAGAACCAGCTTCTTCTTGTGCAACTCTGCAATCAGCCATGCATATTATGACTAGGCAGCTTCCTTACACCTGGAGCAGTATTTACTTTGCAGGGGAATGCTTTGTGGAAAGCATTCATGCCCTGCTCACTCAGCAGTGCTGAGGCAGGACTCTCTGGGCAGCACCCCATGTATGGAGTGAGTCCCTCCAAGGTGCTTTCCAGCCTTCGTGAAAGGCAGGTCTTTTTCCAGTTCCCTGGGTTTCTGAAAACTTTCTACGCAAAACTAGATTAACCCTTAGAGTCTTTCATCTTTTTACTGGGATGTGGTTTATTTTCAGTCACTTGCTTTCCTTCCTGCTCATTACTCCTTCTTGACCCCAGGACAGCAAAGCAGTGTATTTGCACAGCAGCCAGAACTACAGACAGTGCATTCATGTTATTGCAGAAGAGCAGAATTCTGTCCTAGGTGATGGACTGCTTGGAGGGCAAGGGAAGAAATAAAAGGGCAGTGATCCTCACGGAGTTATCCCAGCAGGCTCCTAACACTCGTAGTTTTCTAACCTCATTTCATAGCGTGGCAGGTGTGATGTGAAATGCTCTGCTTCCTGACCACCAGAGAGATTGTGCTGGAAGTTGTGATGGAAGTGCCATTTTAAACCACCAGACTTTTGCTCTCCTGCAAATGCTTGCTTGGAGCTCTGGAGGTACAGGTAGGCTGGTGGGGCAGGGCCACCTGAGTGTTTATTCACAGTCATGATGTCTGCAAGGTTGAAACAGACTTCAGCGGTAAGGATGCCTGCAGCCGACATTCAGGAGTGTGTGTTGGCAGGCTGAGCTGAATAACAAACACATGGATTAGTTAGTAATAGTAACATAGTATCTACTTCATATTGTGCATAATACTAATTTTTACTTTTCTTCCAAGTGCTGCAGCTTGCTGGAACTCCATTTCTTCTCTGGGGCATATATTTATACTGCTTTGCAGTATTTCTGGCAAATATTCCAATGCAGATTTTTGTTATGACCTACACTGAACACCAGGATTTTGTGTAGGACAGAAAACTTCCCCTCTAGGAAACCATGAATTCTTTCTCTCATAAATGAAAGAAGCAGCATGGTGTATTCACCTCTGAGAGATCTCTTTTCCCACAGATACAAAGGATCTTGAAATGGATTTCCTTCCAGCCAGGGCTCTTATGACATCAGAGCTGCAAAGGATGAAGGTGCAACTTGTTTCTTCTCAGCGGGGAGGCAAGAATCCTGGAGATGACCAAATCAGGAATGGTCAGTGTGGCTGGGTTTCTCCAGGGTTCATAAAGACTCACGGCTGAGAATAGGCCTGTGGTCCAGCAGCCCTGATTGCATTGCAGTGGTTATCACCAAAATGGGCCTGTTCCACATGAAAATCCACTGAAAAAAGATAATCTATCAAAATGTGAAAATGTTGGTTAGATAATTCCTGGCCAGAACCAGCCTGTAACCCTTTTATCAGTTACACTGAGTGAGATGAAAAGACAGGTATGCAGAGTACATGAGGCTGAGTAGTAGTTGGGACTTGCTCCCGGCCAGGAGAGTTTCCCAGGAGCAGAATGACCAAAGGCAACAGCTGAGGTCTCCAGTCAAAGGAGATGTCTGGAAGAACCTTGCAGGGAAAGCGATCTTGCAATGAGTCACCCTAGGCTCAGGTCTGATATCCCTGCATAAAGAGGCCAAGGTAATTGTCTCTGATTAATGCTGGCAAACTTCTGTGAACTCCAGTGAGGATATGAAAGGACTGACATGGCTCTTTGAGATGGGGGTAAGATATAGTACAGCCAAGTGTGGGAAGAAATTTAAGCTGAGATGTAGTTTTTAATTACCAATAAAGCCATGCTCTAGAATAGAGGGTTGAGAGCAGGACTCGATCTCTTCCTACGCTTTTATGATCCTTGATGTATAGAAAGGAGTTTAGGGAAGAGCAACCCGTGATTGCTGTAGAGTCCCATTTGTAACATTTAAATGCTTGTGCTGCCCCCTCACCCTTTCTTGCTCAGAGGCTGTAATTATTTGGACCACAGATAGAGCCAGAGATTTCCAGTGGATGCCAATAAAACATGGAAGGGCAGCATCAGTGAAGTCAGAACTGATATTTAGCAGAAGAAAAACTATATCTTTACTGGCCATTTATGTGGATGAGGCAGAAAGAAGGCTGTACCCCAAAGTGTGCTGTTTCCTCTTGATGAACATCCCAGGTGCTCAGCAGCCCTACTCTGGTCTCATCTCAGGAAAAGGGAGAGGGGAATGGCCCAAACCATGCCTGACAGCAAGTGGCAACAGGAGGCTTTTGTGCCCCTTGGGCGCGTCTTTTTGCACCTCAGTTGGGAGGCATGGTGAGAGCTCAGTGGTGGTGAGTTCACTTTGTCCAGCCATGTCAAGTATCGTGACAGCAGCACAGACTTCAGCGTGGGTTCAGACATGACTGCCCGGGCCATCAGCTGCTTGCCCAGAGACCTTGGCCTTCTTGGAAGCCTGTGCTGCTTGTCAGCTGCTCTCGTCTACTAAAGTCTGCAGGGGTATCTCAGTAGTCAGAATGCCTCTTCCTCCTCTGCCCATCCTAAAAATGATAGAGTGGGATGCTGCTTCTCCACCCATAATTAAAGCTAGTTCAGAGTCTTGTTTGGGAAGAGTTCCTGCTGCTGCTGGGCTCCCAGACTTCCTGTGTGGTGTCCTCTCATCCACATGGGCTGTGGCTATGCTCAGATAGTTCTGCTTATGCTACAGGCATCAGAGCAAGCAGCAGAACAGACATGAATGTCCCACATTCTGCTTTTGGGTCTATCTCTTTATTGTTCTCTGGAGACTTGATAGCTATGTGAAGACACCACGTTTCAGTCTTCCTCCTCTCCCACCACATCACCAAGGTGGCATATGCACTATTTAAGTAGCAATAGGCATAGAGCTTCCTTTTAATCATCTCCTAACTTTGCAGACCGTAGGATTCATGTTTCTTCGACAGCACTAAAGTTTGGAGACATTTGCTCTCAATGAATACTGAGTTTCTCCCTTAATTACCTGAACCCCCAGAGCTGGAGGTATAACCAAGAGCATTTGATTTTCCAGTTCTCTCTGGAAACTCACAGAAGACAATAATGGAGACTGGTGTCTGGACACATTTCAAGACTTTTATCCCATTTTGAGGTCCATGAGAAGAAGCATTGTGATGTTCTTGGTAATAACCCTTCCCCTGCTATGGCACCCTGTGAGTACCGGTTAATAAATGTTTGTCACACCTCATGGAGGGGAAGGAACTCTGTTTTGCAAATGGAAAAGGGAAGTCATTCACCCAAAACGGCACAGGGAAATGATGTTAAAGCCCGGGATAGCATTTCCAGGTTTCTGATGACCTAAATTACTTTTAGATTTACCTTCTCTCTCAACACCTAATGCAGTGTCTTTATCATCTGAAAAGAGATATTTGGAGATAGTGAATAAGTGCACTGCATGTAAAGCTAGGATACTGCTGTTACTGGTACTCACAAGGCAAGCAGGCACTGCAGGAAGTCCTCTTCCTCCCAAGGTATGGTTGTATTTTATTTATTAGCTCAGAGTCCCTGTATTTCAGGTTTAGCATCCTTTGACAGGAGTTTTGTACATGTAAGACTTTACTGTTAGATGTTAATAACTTATTATTCTACAAATCTATTTGGCTTACAAGAAAGAAACCAAATCATCCTGTGGAAGATATCACAACATTAGATATCCTCTCCTACCCTCCCTTCAAATGATACACTGCTGCCCAGATAATATTCCAGGGTGGCTGACATCTTTAGTCTGCTCTATGTTATTAAAACCCCTTAGCAAGTGGAATGAAAATTCCTCTGTGCTATATATAGCACCATGTGTACAACTATCCAAGGCTGGGAGTACAGCCTGGGTAGCCACAGTTGGATCTTCACGGTTTGGGTTTTGCAAGTCTTTTTTTTCTCCATGCCTGCCAAGTCTCTGGCTGGCTGGTGGCGTTGGCACTCCGCAAGAAGCCTGCTGCTCTCCTTTCCTGACAGAGGTTTCACAGGGTTTCAAAGTCTCCCTGCAGTGCGGTTATTAAAGGCTTTTGTTTATCTTGTGAAATCTGCCCCGTGAATGCTGACACTGACTGAAGTGCTGGGAGAGTTTCCCTGACTCTTCCTCTCGCTGTCTCTCACGGGTCTATTCCCATGAAAATGATCTCAGGTGTGCTGTGCGTCATCAGTCTGCCCCGGGCGCTCCCTGGCTTACTGGCAGGGAAGATGAATGCCCTGTTTCTGAAGCTCTGCCCGTAGCTGGGTGCTCCTCCTGCCTCAGAGCTGTGGAGAGCCATCCCAGCGGCTCTGGCCACGGCGGGCACCAGCTGTCCCCAGGCACACGCTGCTCCCCGGGCGCACGGCCCAGCAAAGGGCTCCCGGCAGGAGAGCAGCTAGGGCTCTGCAATACCATCCGAAACCCGTGTGCACTGCTTGGGCAGCATTTTCCCAGCCTCTGTCCCATCCAGCCCTGCAGGGATGCAGCCTCTGACGGGAAAACCGAATCCTCCCACGATGAGCTCTCCTTCAGCACGTGATGCTGACTTTCCCTTTTGGATGAGAAAGAATCTCAAGTCTGTGGTGCTGAGGTGTTGATACTCATTCCAGGTGAGATCCCAGCTAGATCCTTGGCAGATTCCAGCTAGATCCCTGCGTCCCTGCTGCCACTGAGCTATGTAACCAGGTGTTTACCTGGTGAAGTAGAGGGTTAAGCTTGGTGGCAGGGTGAGATTCTTAGGAGGATGGTGGAGGAAGGGGCAAGCCCATGGCTTGAGTGGCCTGAGCTCCCCGCAAAGTTTAACATTTGTGATGGCACCACCAGCATAAGCGTTCACGTGTAGGTAACTGCTTGGGAACCACCAGTGCTGTCCCCACCTGCAAATTTCACCATGCCAGCAGCACAATGATGGCAGCACAGACACGGGAAGGGGCTTTGCTTTCTGTGATTGATTCACTAAACTGTGCTCTCTTCCACAGGAGGTCGAGCTCTTCCATCTACACCACCAGCAGAGCCAGGTTCCATGGGTGGGCTCCTGTTGCCAGCTGGGGGAACAGCAGGCACCAGGCCTTGCTCTGAGGCTGCTGCTGCAGTGCTTCTTTCTGCACCGAAAGCCTGGGGAAGGTTTCTGCAGTGCCTGGCTCACTTTCTGAGAAAACAAGGAAAGAGAGCTTTGCCCTAGACCCTGGGAAGCCCGTGTATTTTCATTGTATTTTAATTTTAAGAGATTGCCTGCCCCGCCCAAGATTATCTCATGGGAAAGAAAAGCCTGGCTCAGTGACTCGCGGTGAAACTTGTCCCCGAGCCAAATTTCTTTGCACCTGATGTTCCTCCATAGCAGCAGAAACCAGAGTATTTCAGTTCACAACACTGCCCTAGGGGCAGTGCTAGGGATAAGGGGTTGGAGGGGGAGGATGGGACCCACATCTCCTCCTGCTCCTCCAGAACAAGTCCTGCAAGTTTGGATGCCGAGCAGCTCAGTCTGGGAGCTGGAAAGGGCACGGTGTCACCCTGGGAACGAGGATCACGTGGGGCTGCAGCAGAGGGAACCTGTCTCAGTAATACGTTGAGACATACCCTGCTCTCTTGTGCAATAGGTCTTTGCAAGTACAATGCTGTATTTATACGGTGGGAACGGAGAGCCCAGGGCTGGACTCTGCAGAGGCATGAGTAAGCAGCTTCCAGGAGGCCCAGGTGCCAGCTGGGCCAGCTCTTTGATTCCTTTTCTGGGAGCAGATGCAGACTAAGTGCTGGGTCTCAACCAGCATTCTCCAGTACAGGAAGGACAGTGTTAGAGCCATATTGTAAAGTTCAAGTGGTTTCTGTGTCTAAATGCTTTATCTCCCAGGCTCACCACAGAGTGATTTAGCATGGCTCAAACAGAGGCAATGATGTAAACCAGACCCAAGATGTATAAGCAGACCACGTGGCCAAGGACAGCATCCTGGGCAAAGAGGACTCTCAGTAGGATGGAAGAGCAACAGTTCAACTAACACACAGGCTGTGAGAGAACAAGCATTCCTTGTGGTGACAGCATCTGTTTGAGTAGTGCCTCTGCTCTCTTCTGCTTCCCTGGTGTTCCCATGCTACTCTTTGAGAGACTGCAGAAAGGACCACGGGAAGGGACCAATCTAGCCCAAATTAGGGGCAGGAAGGCATTAAGAGCAAAGTTGAAGCAGATTACTTAGCTGCCATTACAGCTGGGAAAAGTCAAACCAGACCCTGCTTCCAAGCTGGGCCTAATTGACAAATAACGTTAAACTTGGAGCAATGTGAAGAAAAAAAGCCAGTTAGCACCTGAGGATTAAATTGGGGACTGTTAAGAAAGTGATAAGGTTGTTAATGCAATCACACCCCTCTCAGGAAATGGGGGAGGATGCCATTCTGAGGTAATTGCATTTCAGCAGGGTTCCTCCTGCTGGACTCATGTCAGCTCCTGACCTGCTAATAGGTCAGCCTGTCCCTTCAAAGTGAATAGGATGTAACCTACAGGGCATAAAGATCTCCAGAAGGACTTTCAGACTTGCCCTCTGGTGCTGGAAGGAGGATGTGCTCAGTCAGATGAAACTTGGTATTATTTTGGGGATTAATTCCCAGCCAGGGTTCAGTGGAAGCTGAGGAGAGCGTTGTTAGTTGGAAACCTTCTTGGCACAGTCAAGCACATTTAGGGTGCGATACCTACAGAAAAAAGAAACTAAAGGGTCCTTTCCATACTGTGTTCCTACTGTTGCTGACATCCAAGCTCAGGTCCTTTGGAGATGGCAGCTAAAAGTGGCAGCAAGCACACTGGCTTCATGTGGATTTACACAACATGTAAACAGTACATGTACACAGCAGTACATGTGTGTACCTGTACTGAAGTACTTGTACTGTTACCTATGCTGGGTCTCAACCAGCATTCTCCAGCACAGGAAGGACAGTCTTCCTTATCTGTTACTCTGCTGGATGCAAGGATATGCAGGAGTCTGCTATCCAGGATCCAGGTCAGAGCCCGGAAAAGAAGGTACTAGAGAGTTTCCACCCTGTAGGAATGTTGGTGCTTTTAGCATTTGATGCTGAGCTTTGTGCTATGGAGCAAGTCAGATCAACTAATCATAAGGATCCTTTTTGGCAGGAAAGTAAGCAGCACTTGTGAGGAATTGTGCTGGCCTAGCAATGGACTGGGCTAGCTTCACCCAGCTTGGTGGGATGGTTTGTGTTAGCAACAGTCTCCCAGGAACTCCTCTGTGCTCTCAGCATCTGAAAATATGGGTTGGTCAAGCACCACCTGCAAGGCAGAAACAAGCCCAGACTCTACCAAAGCCAGGTAGTAGAACAGATCCAGTACTGCACCATAAGAGGATGAGAGCAAGGCTTTAAAGACACCTCAGGTGGCTTTGGTAGGAAACTCCATTTAATGAGAGAGATTCACCCCCACACCCAGGAGTTCAGCTTTGTTCATGGATTTCAGGGAGTTTTAGAGTGCTTATTGTGCATATGACAGGATATGGCTCAGTAGAATGACTCACTCCCTGTAAAGTTAATTCACACTTTGCTGCTATTTCCATTCACAGGTGCTTCTGTAAGATTTAGTGCCAGGAAGCCACAAAGCTGGGAGCCAGCTCCAAATATTCCCACAGGTTACTTTACATTTAGTAAACAGCAGTCTATAGAAGGACGGTGTGATTCTTGACTTGGTAAACAACCATGTCCTCTCCTCCCAAAAAACCCCAATCAAATCCTAAAAACCCAAACACCCTCCTCACTCAAAACACAAGTTCCCAAATCATGTTTTATCAGCATTAATTTCCTATTCCCTTCTTAATTTCTGAATTTGCTCATTACCTCTGCTACATTGGTTTTTTGTCCATTTTCTTTCCCAGCTCTCTGCTGAACCACCACACTCCCCCCTCAGCAGCCTCACTTTCCAGCCCTCTGACTCTGGAGCAGCTATGGGGCCCCAGATCTGGACAGACAGGAGCCCTGACCTATCTGTAATACTGGAGATAGGGCTAAAAGGATGAGTCCTGTGAGCTGTCTTGCATAGAGAGCCTTCGCATCCTATGTGGCACAGGCAAAATATTTTAGCACTTGAGCAGTGTTTAATTACCAAGGTAGGTTAAGTAAAACTGGTCGCTAAATTACCCATCAGCCTAATGACAGAGCAGCATGCTGTTATTAAGGCTCCAAATGCAAGTCCTACATGTGCTCAGGTCAGCGAGTGCTGGTAGGGCCTCCTGACTGGTCCCTGGATAGTGGCTTCTGGGGAGAGGCATTGAAAGCCTTGGATGTTTGCTACTCCATCCCCCTCAGCAGCCTCCATGCTGAGTGGTTGCTGAGGTAGAGAAAGATTAACTGGGGCAACGGAAGGAACTTGGAAGATTTCAGCTATGAGGGGGTTTTTACCATTGCTAGTGGGGGTTAGGACATGGAGTGAGAAGTGGGGCTATTTCCCTCTTATGCTTATTGTCAGTAAAATGCAGTAACTCCTTCTTCATGTTAAAACCCAACCTAATTTGCACTGACAAAATTACAAACACAAATTGTGGACGTTAAAAAAATTTATTGAAACAAATTTTAGACACAATCACGTAGGAAGGGAGTAGCTCTCAGTACAGTTTATTTTCCAGAATGAAATAATCCCTGTTTCATACCAAGCTACTGCAGGACAACCCTTGCTATGCTCAGCAGGAAGGAGGCTGGTGTTCTTTCCACCTGTGGATTTGCTCCATAGGGATATGGCATGCTCTTTGGCAGGTCACACCACAGCCCTTGGTCTCACAGGCTAAAGAAATGTGTAAAGACCCAATGGACAAACTGAACCAGTGATACAGCAAACGTGCCTGTACAGGTAGGATATACACACAGGGATGCATTGCTGAGTGAGAGCTTTGTTCAGGAAGTGGTGTCCTACCTAGACCCCTGTCAGACATGTCACTTCTAGCTACAGTCTCTGTGCTCACCATCTCTTAGGACTCCTCACTGGACACAAATGGCATTTCAGTTGGAGGAGTCCTTCCAACATTCAGCTCATTTTGCTACACCATCCTTTTCAGGTCTCTGAGCCTTACCCTAGAAGCAGCTCCAAGGCTGTGGGCCACTTCCCTTCACTGGAAGACTTCTCCACCTCTTTCACCCTGTGATACTGCCCAGGGAGACAGCAGTCTTGTCTCACATCCTGGGGACTACATAAGCTGCACTACAAAACCAGACGGCTGTGAGAGATGTTCACAGGCATTTGTTTGGAGCCAGACTGCATTACTTGCATTTGCCTTGCTACAAGGCTCACTAGCTCGCCTATGCTTGCTTTTGGTCTAGGGCAAACCACCCACAGCTATTTATCTTTCTGTCACATTACTTCAGAGCATCCCCAAAGTGATGGGCTGTGGCCACATGCAGAAAACCCCCTGAGTATTGAAAGCACTGCTTGACAGACCTGTCACGCTCTCTGCTACATAAACCAAAATGAAATGTCTCAGCAAAAGAAAGATTCAGAAACTGATGCAAGTTCTGTAATAAAATATAATAAAATGTGAATAGACTCTCCAGGATATTAATCCCTTGAGAAACAAGTGAGAGGGGAAGGGAGTGAAACATAAGGAATAATTTTCTCCAGCATAAACTTCATGGATTTCCTTTGCTTTTGATTTCAGCAGATCAAGCAGTGACTTTTAGAAAAGGGAAGCATAACAGAAAGAAGCCCTGAGTCCTCCATTCCTGTTCTGCAGCCTCAGGAAGAACAGCACAAGGTAAATTCCGTTCTTCTGTGTAGATGTGAAATGGAGGATTTTACTAATGAAGATGAACTCTCTCTCACTACAACCTCCTCCTTTTGATTCAGAACTGAATGTATGGACAATATTACTTTGAAATTCATATCACTAGCAAAATTTTTAGGTCCCTAGAAGTTTCCCTGCATATTAGCATCTCAACTAAGTAGAACCACAGCTTTCATTTAACAACACCTATTCTTCTTTCCTTCTCTATCTACCTTTCTTCATTCCATCTTTTCTCTTTCTATTTTCTTCCTTTTCTTCTTTCTCTCTCCATCTACATTTGACCCCTCAGTAGTGTTATAAACCCTTTGCTGACACAGTTTTGTCTCTTCTAGACAGAGCCACTCATCACTGTTCCTCACCTCTTCTTTCTTTCAAAACACCACACACACAAAAGGCCTTTCAAAGCTGGTTCCCAAGTCCACAACTACCTCTTAGGACAGGACTATAACACTGGCACACAGTGGACTAGAGAGTCCTCTCAAAGAAGGTTGTGCTCAAAGTATTACTGTAGCTCCCAGTGCATTTTCTCTTCAGCCTGCTAATGGCCTTTATTTAGGAAATACCTTCTCGAGAGTACTCCCAGTACAGGGCCTTTAAGAAAGAGTGCTGCCTTTTCACAGCCAAGTGAATTCTACCTATTTTGGCAAATGGAATCAGAGGGGGAACCCAAGTTTCATGTTACAAACTCTGCATCCCATGCCTGACCACATTGCAGTTGCCTGTAACTGCCCCTGCCCTACTCTCTGCCACACCTGTAAATCAGCCAAAACACAGGCTGATTTCAAAAGTCCCTTACGTTTATTATGCTGCATCAGAACTCTGAAAGTGTGTGAGCTTCAACCAGAAAACCAGTCATTTTGAACAATGTAAGGAACCTGCCTGTTCTGGGGTACTGAGTCTTGATGTATTAAAGGCTCCCATTAGTCTGGGACACTACAGACACGTCCAGCAGGTATTATAGCTGCCTGGACCATTCCATATCTCAGCACAATGGAAAACTAGTTCATGTCTCCTAGGCATCTGATACTGTACCCAGCAAGAGACAGGTTTCCAAGCCCAGCAGCTTATCATACCCTCCTTGCTGGGACCATAGGAGCAGTCACTCCAAGAAGGTGCAGAGCCAATACTGGCATTGGGTGTTTCTTTTCCCCTCCCTCAAAGCAGCTTCAGACAAAGCAAAAGAATTTCTTCCAGCGGCACTTAGAGAGAGTCTTGATGCCTTTGGCAGTCATCTTCTTTTCCTGACGTGCCTTGTGCTCAACACCGCTGACAATGGCCATGTCAAAAACTTCTTTAAGGTTCTTCTGGGTCAGTGCTGAGCATTCCAGGTAGGCTTCAGCCCGGATTTTGTCAGCTAGACCTTCTGCCTGAGGCCGGGGCACAGGCTTCACGTGGTAGCGATCCAGGCTGATGAGGACATTGACATCGTCCCGCAAGTCTGCCTGTGTCCCCACTAGCAGCACTGGTGCCCGGGGGTTGTGTGTTCGTATCTCAGGGATCCATTTCTCTGTAATGTTTTGGAAGGAGCTTGGGTTTACCACACTGAAGCAGACAAGGAAGACGTCGGTGTCAGGGTAACAAAGAGAGCGCAAACAGTCAAAGTCCTCCTGTAGAAAAGGAAGGTGAAAAAAAAAAATCTTCACTGGGTTGCTCTTCTAACAGCATGATGCTGCAGTAGCTTTTCTACAAATTAACTAGGGTAGCAACAGAGGCAGGGCATTGTGCTGACTTTGTGGCCATGCCACATTTCAGGCACAAGCTTCAGAGTTGAGGGTGTCTGTCACTCACTTGTCTGTGACTGCCACACCAGCAAATGGCTGGTGCTGGACTAGTGCATTTCCTTTCTTCCCAGTTAAACACTGCCTTCCTCAAAGCCTGAAAACAATCCCTGTCTCACAGGACCAGAGCTGACAGCTGCTTTGATAGAGCTTACCTGTCCAGCAGTGTCCCACAGCTGAATCCGGACTGGGGCTCCATCCACGAGGACTTGCACTGTAGCAGAAGGAGAATAGGGATGAGTCTAAAGCAGCTGGCCAGCATACACACGTACACTCATACAGGCTTTTCCCAAGCACTCTGGTTCATACCCTGCTGAACAGACTCGCTGAAGTTGCTCAAGTCTCCTCCTAGCTAAGCATCCTCCCAAACCTCACCAGGACTGCTGAAGCTTGCACTGGAAACATTAAGAGAACTGCAGTAGACCTGATTTTGTTAGCTCTCAGGTGTTTTGTGTTCTCCAGAATTTTGAAAGTATAGTTCCACATTACTGGACAACTGCTCCTCTAGACAAGAAGATCCCTTAGCCAAATGGTTCCCTGAGAACCACTTTTTCTTCTTCCACAACCCAAGAAAAAAGATAAGGATAAAGCCAGAGAACTTCACCAACTTGCTCCTGGCTTCTTGGCCAAGCAAATTCCAATCAGTCTCCATCAGTCTCCAATCGAACAAGCTGTTGGATATTTTTCCCATCCAGACCAGAAATCTGGCCTTAAAAAAGTGTTATGTGAGTGTCCTAGCTAAGGAAAAACCCACCTTTGTGATGAAGAAGACGTTAAGGAAACAGCGAAGAGTGAAATCCCTTTCAGAGACTATCCACACTCTGAAAAACTGCTGAGTTACACATGTAAGGTTTGCTCCCAGTTCACTCCCTAATCACAGTAAGCCTTCATGTGGTATCAGCTGACTCAGACTGAGGGCTGGCAGGACCTCTGACGGAAATCGGGAATGAAACTGTTAGATGTTCAAGTGCCCAGACACCAGAGATTGTCTGGGAACTGAAGAGAGGGAGAAAGGGGTTGTGGAGCTGGAAATCACTTGGAAGTCCTGACAAAGTGGATGGGGCTGTGCCTGGATGAATAGAGGCAGACATCATGGCTACGGTGACAATGGCTGGCACTTGTCATGAACCAGCAAAACTGTACTGCTGTGAGCAGGGAGGAGGCTTTCTTGTTCTTTTCATTTAAAAAAACCAAAATCAAACCAAAAATCCCCCCAAAACCCACAAACCAAAAATTTCCTAACCAGAAGCACGATCAACCTTTTGTGATTCTTGAAGTAATTCATCAGGTGAGAAATGACAGAAACAAAAGAGTTTCACACAAGCTTTTGAAGGAGTGCACTCCTCCCTGAAAGCAGTCTGGAGAAAAAAGAGGGACACATGGACAAAAAGATGAACTGAAGTTTAGTGGGAGACCGAGACTGGAAGAAAAATGAAGGGGTGGGTGCATCCACCACAGTGCCACTCCTTGCAGTGTAGCTGAAAGTCATTGCTTCCTTGTGACTGAGAAACAGTTGGGTTGTTACCATATCTTTGCCCCAGAGGAGGAAGAGAAACCTGTTCCTCCTCAAAGAACCTGCTAGATCCTGACTTGATCTTCAAGGCAGCAGGCATTTGCCTTTCTAGTATCTGTTTTTCTCTGCCTCACAAGTGCATAGCATCTCTGAAATGTTTTGCCATCTTCAGAAGAAAGTCACCACATAAATTACCTGCTGCTCCAGCATTTGCACAAAGTTTTGTCCCATCTGCTACTAGCCTGATCTACGCTAGCAACTCTGCAACAGCCCTCCAAATACCGCCCTAAACAAGGTCCACACCCTCAGGACGAGGATGGATCATGGTACAATAGCGAAGGGGCTGGCAGAACAGGATAGCCTGGTGGAGAAAGGTCACCGGGTACGCATTTCACTCAAGGCTGCTCTACCTGGCAGCGACACCCAGCAGGAGGCAGCAGCCAGAGAGATGTACGTGGCTGGGTCACTGTCCCAGAGACGGTCCCCTGATAATGAAACACCTTCTCCTATCTTGTTGTTGGGATCACAGTCCCTTGGCCAGGATTAAGGTTAGAATGTAAACGGCTCAGTTCTGCTGGCCGTTGCAATGGCAGAAGTTCCCCAAGAATGGAATGAATCGGGCTGAAATTTCTGAAGTGGATCCTGAACCATAATATGTGACTCCAAGAAGGGACTTTCTTCAGGCTTAGAGTAGGGGTGGGAAGAGAAACTTGTCTATTTTCCCATTTCCTCCTGATAAGCAGAAAGTGAACGTCACAAGACAAATATTTAATATTTTCGATTTCTATCTGTTACAAATACTATGAACCTCTGAAGTCAGACACAGTACTTGGAGATCCAGACTGAAACTAAACCCATGTGCAGCTATCTTCAAATTACCTGCTGTTAATCAGGGAGTCTCTGCACTCACCCTGCCTTCACCTTTCTGGGCCATTTTATTATGGATTTGCCCTTCCAAAAATGTCCAGTCTAATAACTCCAGTAATTTTAAGCCTCTCTTAGTCTAATCCATACACATCAATGTAAAGAGAGCAGAGAGAGCAGTAAGTTTTCCCTTGGAGGACTCATGATTCCTTACATCTGTTCCCAAAGGGCTTCTGGACCCTGAACAGCAGCATGTTCTCAGTTCAGTTCCTTCAAGTGACAGTGGAATAGCTTGGAGAGGGTCAAGGTAAATCAACAGCTTTCAGAGTGAGCAAATGGGGGGGACACTCAGACAAACAAAACACTCCCTCTAAGCACTCCTAAGACTATGACACATTAGATGTTTCATTCCCGGTCTGACTTGAGCACATCTCTAATCTACCAATCTACATTGTCAAGTAGTGCTGTGTTTCTTCGTATCAAATGAAGATAAGAAATCTTTCAAAGGGCTTTTTATGCTCCTGGGGTTTATATTAGAAATTGGAGCCCAAAGGAAGAGGAATGTAGAACAAGAACAAAGATAGCATTTACAAAAGTGGAAACTAATGAGAGCTCATCAGCTTGCAATTCTAGAGAGATTTATAAAGCTCTTCAACTTTTTGACAACTTCTGTTCAATGCTAACTTCACCAGATATGTGGGAAAAAAGATGGTTTTCCTGCGTATCAGTTGACGCTTAAATCACAGCTTTACACTGTAGACTATTTCTGAAGCTAATATGACCACAAACAACAAAAAACCTAAGCCCCCTTCTATTTAGCCTTAATAACACCACAAAACCAGGACGGTGCCCAAATTCATAGAACTTGCAAACCAACGCGACACATACTGGGTTGACACACCTGCAGAACGGAAAACCTCCACTTGCTAAACCTCGCAAAACGTCGGAGAAATCCCTCGGGCAGTGTGCCCGCAGGCTGCGCTGCCCGCAGAGCCCCCGGTGCGCAGCCCCGCACGGGGCAGCCCGCGGCCCCGGGATCGCTCGCCTCCATCCACCCCGCTCCTCCTGACGCCGCGTCCCGAGGTTTCGCTGCGCCAGACTGGATCCCTCCCGGCCGCCCCGTGCCCCGCGCAGCCCGGGCGGGCACCTACCGGAGAAGGTGTCGAGGGCGGTGGGCTGGTACTCGTCGGGGTACCCGTTGGTGGTGTAGCTGACTACCAGGCTGGTCTTGCCCACGGCCCCATCGCCCACCAGCACGCACTT
>WEIT01011028.1:86356-106659 GCA_013389985.1 Dryoscopus gambensis
TCAGCGTGGGGAGCGGCGCGGCGGGGCCGCTGCCATGCTCCTGAGAGCGGGCTGCTGTCGGGGCTGCCGTGCGGGGCCACCCTCTCCAGCCCGCCGAGCTTCGCTCCTCATCACTACACCTGCCACCCTGCGCACAAAACCTGCCCCTATTTCCCTAGTCCCGCCCTGTCCCGCCCCGCCGGGAGGTGGCCGGGCCCAGCCCAGCCNGCACCTCCATCCCCCGCGATGCGCCCCCCTCCTCAGAATTTCGGCAGGTGCCACGCCGTGCTCTGAGTCGTGCACACACAGGAAAGCGGCGCTCCATCCATGTTGCCCCCCGCTTCCTTTTCAAAAGAAACAGCTCCACTGTCCCATTTGGGGCACCTGTGGTTTCTGCCATGAAATCAGCACAGAAATAAAACCAACAGTGCTGGTCGATATTGTGAAGGACAAGAGAAAACAAATGGCCAAAAGTCATCACATCTGTTAACTATGTGACTGCCATTACTGGGTTCCAGGAGCTCAGTCAAGGTGTTGCTACCCTCTGGCAAAAGCCCCAAAGTGTATTTTCCCAGCTGCATGGACAAGTGCAGGAGTTCCCAGTCTGCTGTCTGCTTTTCATATTCGCCTCTGGTAGCTCACAGACCACACTGTGCCTTTGGCAGCTGAGAAGACAACTCCATCCCTGCCCTGAGGAGCTTAACGTCTCAAGAAGTATGACTAAACAAACGGAGTGGGAACAGACCACTTAAAAGGAGAGCTATGGCCATACTATCTCAGCTATCATTGCACACCAGGGTAGCACCTCCAAGTGACTGGAAGCACTGGAGGGAAAGTATTAATGCCTGCAATACCCAATATTGCAACATCGGCTTTGAACGTGGAGCTGCTTCCTAGTGGAGGAGCTAAATTCAGGCTGTCAATGAACATCATTCATTTAATTACCAGGATGTCCTTCATGGTCCTCTCAGCAAGGCACACCTGTGCACTAGGCAGGCTTGTGCTGCAAGCAGCTGCTGGTTAGCAGTTCATGAGCTTGTCTTGCTGTAGTTTGCATCCATGCTGAGAAGATACACAAGTGTTTCACCTACACTAATGTTGAACTTGAGAAGAAATCTTTAAGTTAAGCACAGTCTAGAATGCTTTTTCCTGTGGTTAACAGAAAGTCATAAGCACTGCAACCCTCCAGGTTCCGTGGACAAAGCATGTCCACTCTTTGGAGACAGCCAACAAGCTTCCTGGGAACAGCAAGAAGGGTATTCCTCTGCAGTTTTCTCTAGCAGTTTGCTTTAATCAACCCCTTATGTGTTTTTACTAGCACAGCCTTAAATTCCTACAGCTACAAACAATGGGGATGGTATTAGATACTAGGCTACTGCTCAAACATGTGCCAGATAGTCTTGCTACCGCAACTGGCTGCTATCTCAAGGGACTGGCTTGCACTAGCCCGGCTTTTTCCAGTGCCATGCTCTTCAGTGCTAGTGCAGAGGCAGGTGACAGCTAAACTGCTCCAGAAAAGGCAGAATGCGCTGGGGCAGGCGATACTCCGCAGTCTGAGGTGTGGCTGTGCCTCCAATGGGACCAGCAAGGACATGCTGCACTGCATGCAGCAAGATCTCACAAAGCTTTTCCAGTGCATTTCAGACACTGGCTGACATTCTGTGAACTATGACATTTCCATTTAATCAGAAGAAATGAATGTAAATGAGGGATTATTCACCAAATTGTTCACTGTTAACAGGGGCAAGAGATGAAGAGAAGCTGACAGTTCATGTTTCCTCTTTTCTGTTTACTTAGGAATGGATCTCCCTTAAGAATATACACTGTTGTCCCACTCCAAGGATCCAGCCCTTTTTCTCTTATTCCTTTCCTAAAATCCCTTCCTTCTGTGACTATGCTCTTTATTCCTTGCAGTTTCTGACAACCGTTGGTTGACACACACTTAACTTGTCAATGAGCTTAAGTGATTTTTAATCTATATTTAAACTAAGTGATTAAGCAAACAAACAGGGCAGCTCCCACGGATTCGTTTCTCAGGTCTTGCCTTGGTCCTGACAGCTAACAGAGGATGCAGGTTTAGTTTCACAATGCAGTGAGGAGTCAGATATTCGGGGTCTGCTAGATTTTTTTGTATAGTTTTGGCTTTTTTGCAGTGAAAGTCTGTCCTATTCCTTGAGCTGCTGAACCGACAGCCCTGGGGACTGGCTCTGCCTATGTAGGTAGCAGGTACATCAGGAGTGCCCCATTGTGTGCTGCTTGCCTGACGTGCTCCTCTGCCAAAATCAGCTGTGCCTGAGTGGGAAATACACCGTCTGCAAGGCTGTATTTGGCCTCACTCCCAGGAATTATAATTAGTACAAATTATGATGGTATTTCTCATGATGTGAATTCTCATCTACCAGGAGTTAAGTGCAGAAGATCAAACTCTTTCCAGGCAGATCAGATACAGATTTCAGGTACTGTTAGTGTTTAGCTGTTACTCAGCTGGGCTGCACTATCTGGGGTGCTCAGAAAAGCTGCTCCATTAAAGCGATTTACAGTGAAAATAGATTTCTGTATTTAGGCAGTGTGTGATTGTCACCACCAAACAAACTTTATTCATCTATACAAAGTCCTGTTATTAAAAAAACCCCAGTTATTAAGAGGAAGACATTTCCTTTTCTGCTCATTTCTATTAATTTTAATATTTTTTTCTCAGTGCTGCTATGGCAGGAGAAGTCCATGTATGGACCAAATCAAGAACAGTACATAAGCCAATTTGGATGAGGAGGACACATGAGCTTGTCCCTTTGGAGAATGAAAGTACAGATCAGCTCCAACCATTCCATAGAATTTCCCTTCTGAAGTGCAGTGTTATAATATTGGGAAACTGTGACACTGGGCTTTTTTGCAGATGGGGTCCTGAGCAATACTTGACCTCCAACAACCTTGTATTCTGCTCCTCTGACAACATTGTATTCTGCCTCCCTGGCTGATATTCTGCTCCCCAGTCTTATCCGAAAATCACAGAGTGGAAGCCACTATCATTTTTGCGAAGCCTAGCAAACTACTCATGTTGCCTCAGAAAAAGCAGTGCATGTTACAGGAGGAGGCAGTTTTAAAAACAGCATGGCTCCCTTCTCACCAAGGGAAAGGGAAAAAATTATCAGTCCCTCTTCACATGGTAGTGAGCAAAGCCAGCCTTCTGTGTTACCTGCATTTGTACAAGTGGGCTGCATATGTCAGCATGGCTCCTTCGCAAATGGTGCCCAAGGATCACATTTCTGAGTCCGTTCACAGCGCTGCTCAAGAGAAACCCGAAACAATGAGAGATGGGGGCACAGTGACAACAGGCGACAATGCCATCACGCACAGGGCAGGTGGGTGGGGATCTAGATTGAGTGGGGAGCTAAACTGGAGTGCAGGTGCCAGAGTGAACTGGATCCTGTGGTGTCAGGAGACATTCTGAAGAAATCGAGGTACAGCCGCTGCCCAGCTGGTCGAATTCGTAATTGCAAGCAATGACACAACCAGTTCTGAGTCACCCAGTGTTTGTCATGCACCTGAGTGTGCATCCTCCCTAGGAAAAATCAAGTTTAACTATAATTACCACTTAAAAGGAGTGACAGACAAAAGGGTGAAGACAAGAGCCCGAGTCTGGTTTTCCCTTGTGGTGTGCCTTGTCTAGTCCCCGCAACCTGCAGGAAGTGATGTCAAATGTTTCTTTGTATCATTTTCTATCAGCTTCGCAGAGGCAGAAGCAGACACAACACAAAGTCGGTGAAACACCAGGCTGTGCCCATTCACAGAAGAATTACGACAGGAGAAATCCAAGGAAGAGTCTAGTACTTGCTTTCCTATATAGAGATTTTGACTAGTAGGAACGCCATCATTTCTGAGTCTCCAACAATAAAAATGCTTCACAATTCCATAGCAGCTAATGGATACTTCTGATGTGAACTGGAGACTTTTTGAAATGCCTTTGGGGGGGAAAAAAAAAAAAGGAGAGAGAAACAATGTTAGAATACAGCTTCCACTATCCTGGCTTCTGAACTACTTCATTGCTCCTTGGAAATAAAAGCAATGCCATGGGAGATGCACAGAGGTGTTCTGGTTCATCTGTTCACTGCCACTCTTGTTAAACGTGGAGGCAAATAGCCACAACAACAATATTATACTACATTTTCAGACTAGAGAATAATAAGTTTAAATGAAATGACAATGCCACTAGCTTCAAAATTTTTTTCTTAAACGTTCCAAAGGAAGACAAGCACTGTATTGTATGAAGCCCCTTTCTCAAACAACTTCATCTCCTATCTGACTCACTTAGGAACTAATCCTACCTCTCAGACATTCTATGAATAATTTAGAAGTGTGTTGCCATCTGCTGGAGAAAGTACATCTTTTAATACATCAACTGATAAATGTGAAAGAACAGGCAAAGTTTAAGGCATTCAAAAACTTTCTTTAAATCTGAAGGAGAAACAGTAAATTTCAGACTAAAGACAGGTTGGAAGACAATGGTCTGAGCCTAATTTAATTATGTCACTCAATCCGACACTTTACGGAAAAAAGAGGTGCTAACGTTTAACAGGAATGGGTGAGGGAATTAGCAAGAGAAAGGTGATAAAGTTCATATTCCCCCTGTGAAACAAGGAAAGGCAGGCAGTTATCACCAAACAGTGAAGGGCTGGGTTGAAGAGGGATCGGAAAAACCATAAAATGCTGTAAGATCGCTGTCTCTGCCGAGTTATCAGTTTCAGTTCTCAAGCTTATCATTTATGGATCTTCCTTGAGGATCAAAACCGAGGGATTAGCCACAGGGTGCTGGTGATGGGAAAAGGGTTTTCTCACTGTAAAAGCATGTCCCTGTCCTGTGGTGCTTTTTGCGCATTCTAGGACAGATGGGTTACAGCTGTAGGGTTTCCATGGGGGCACTCGGTGGGGTTACAAAGGGCAGCCTGCTCTGGAATGCACATGTAGCATCAAAAGACATTGGTAGTTCACTTGTGGGAAAACTTCTTAAAGTGTCAGGGGAACCGTGGTCCGCAGGTCTGCAATTGCTGCTCGAGCATAATACAGCTCCACCCAGTGTTTACTGGTCTGCAGGAAGTCTGCTTCTGACAATGGGTTTGAAGAGCTTGCGAGGTTGGTTAATGGTTAGGAGGCGGGCTCTGGCAAGATTTTGAGCTTTGATCTCTTTCAGGGTAAATTATAATTGTTATATGGCTCCCCGTGTAGGTTCCAGTTCAGGTTCTCATGGGTAACTGTGATACCCAGGATACGCAGCCACTGTAATTTTTTTTACTGCATTAAATTTGTACATAGCATTCAAGAGGTCACTCAGAAACACTGTCCCTTCTCTTGGGAGGAGGTCTCTTGATTGGGTGGGGGACACAGGTATCTGCAGCACTCTCCTCAAAGCAGGTGCAGGGGTACCTCATAGCCTGGAAGTATATTACACCTTTGTTGGTATCTTATGGAGACTGTTCCATTTAGGGAGTTACACCTATTTGCCTATGGCTTTTAAGCATACAGAGTCTTTTTCTATGCTGATCATTGTGAAGGAATATTCTATTTACAGTGAGGTGGAGTGATGATCAGTATCATCTGTAGTGGAAATCTGTGAGGAAGTCCAGGGTTTAATTCAAATTTTAATTGTGTCACTAGGTTCTGCCCTTACTTCTTTCCACATCCACATCTTCCTGCCCTCTCCTCTGCACCAGCATTCATGTTTAGATCATGGATCACAGAGTCATCTGCTGTGAGGCAATGAACTGTCTCACTCTGCAATCATATATGCACTGACATGCACCAAGTGGGGGTTGGACAGGGCAACCAGGAATGACACAGACAGTGCTGAGGAAGCCCAGATTTAGACAGGGTTAATCTGCTGGGAGTCTGGACCTTGGACACATTATATGTTTGTCAGTGTCATTATCTAGAATTACCTGTTCCTCTAGGCATCTGAAGAGAATAACCTGCCATGCAACACCTAGATGTTGATAGCTGTGTCCACAGCTTGGAGAAAATGTTAACTGTTTAAGTCAAAATTACTGCAAATTGCTGCAACTGTGACCACAGTCATACCAAAGCAAGACAAGGATTTAGGTTTCCAATCCAAACATATCACCAAAATCTCCTAAATTCTCTTGCACAAGTCCCTCTTACAGACTTACACCACTGCTACACACGAAATGTAATCATCTGATTCTCCACACATTCCTGGTGAATCAAAGAGCTGGTGAATCAAATCTTTCTTCTGCAACCCTTGCTCTTCCCTTCTTTTCAGAATACCAAATCTGTGCATGTAGCACTGGTATATAATTACTGCACATGTTTGTAAATTAAATAATCACAGCAGATGATACTGCAGATGGATGGAGCAGGCTCGTGGGCTTGGGTTAGCTTTAGGCTGATGTTTTATTTCCAAATAAGGTGAAAATCTGGCTTCCAATTTAACCACATTAAAATCAGACACAGGTTTCTCATGAGGTATCAGCCCTAACAGGCAATAATATCTGCCAGAATGAGAACAGAAATCTCTTCCATTTCTAGACCTGACCAAGAAAAAAACAGCTTATAAGGCATGACCTGATCTCGGCTTTGAGTGGAAACAGCCCACAGAGCTGGATGCTGAGAAATTTGTGCACAAATGTCAATTTAGCCTAATATCCAGATAAATTTCAAGACGGTTTATTTCCCCCTTACCAAATAACCCTTCAGTTTTCTACTGCTAAAAATATTACTAAAAAGAGAAAAAGTAGAAGCATCATTGTTGAAGACAACAGGGGGAGACCTCATCTCAAATGAGGGGTCAAACTATGCTCACTCCCTGTGACATAAACATGAGCTGAAGCTGCAACCAACGTAGAGAATTGCAGGATCCTCCAAGGAACTAATTATCTCCTCTTTTTAAGAGAAGTCAAGAACTTCTTGGTTTGATAAATCCCGGTTTTGGTACATCTGAATGAAGGCTATGATTGGTGATGATTTTTGCAGAGGAAATGAAAGCTCTAAAATGTCCTGTACACTAAAGGACAGTGTTTGAACAAGAACAAAAGGATTCAGACTAGCCACAGCTTCTGTTAGACTGGAAATCAGAGCTTGAAATCATGAGAGTGTTTGGAACAGGTATGAGCTGTGGCACTCAGGGGAAAAAATACCCACACTATCAGACAGAGCTTGACAGGAACAGAGAAAGGACTACATGATGTGGTATCTACAAGAGTGGGAGAATGGATCTGATAGTCCAAGAAGTCCCTTCCTACCTCATTACCCTAAACCTAATGTAATTTGTTTGTACCTTTAGAGATGCTGAAAGAGGACAGTTGCTGCTTATGAAGATCAGGATGATTAGACAGCAAAAGAATGTGGTTTTCTTATTTGGCTCAGAGCTGCCACATAAGAGGGTAAACAGCAGAGGCTGGGACTAGTGCTTGCAGGCAGGCTAAGTCAGCAAAAGCCATGTTCTGTTTTTAGCAAAGCAGGCAGAGGTGACCCTGTGGAGGCGTGCCATGGGAGCCTCCAGGAACCCAGCTAGCGTGGGACCTGCATGTCTGGCTCAGCACTGGGGAGAAGGCCTGAGGCTGAGTGATGCAGGCCACAGCCCCAGTTTATGAAGGTGCGGTGTCCAGTAAAAGAGCAGAGAAAAAGGAGGTGTAGCTTTGTGAGAAGCCAACCACACGCTACAGCTGCAGGTGGTGCCTCACTGCCACCTGATGTGCAAACTGAGTTTGGGAAGACCTCTTGTGTCTTGTAATGGATCCCTCCGTGTTGCAAGCCATCCTGTACCCTGTGACACATTTCTCCACTGCTTCCAGAAAGTGAAGATTGTATCTAATATGCTGTACATAGTATACTCATAGCATAGTATATAGCATACATACAGTGTACACATGTACATCTCTATTAATTTTATATAGGATGAAACCCAAAGGGTTGTGTAAGAGACTACTCTTTTTGTTAATGCCATTGTTATAAATTCTGCTAGTTTAAGATAGAGGGTAAAATTGTAAATAACAATTGTTGGCACACCAGAACAAAAGAAAACTCCAGGTTATAAATACTATTTAGCAATACAGAAGCTGGGCCTATCACAGAAATCTGGGATAAACTTGCAGAGCAAGTCTAGTATAGTTCAAGGACAGCCTTATGCTGGATCCCCTTATGCTGTGCCTCAACAATCATTCTAGCAATAAAGCCAAGGCTTTGTCACTCAATCCCAAAAGAGCCACAACACAGGAGTTTTTACAGAGGGTTTAAACCAGACAATTCCTAGTTGCAGTCAGCAGAATTACTATGGCAATCAGCACTGATTCTAGTAGGGCACACTGCTGCATTCATGAGGTGATTTTTCGCACTTGTAGCTGCGCACAACAAGACGGCGTCACTGAAAACTGGGAAAGAAAACCTTCAAACTGGAGTTACAGGTTAGAAAGCCAACACGACTTTGTTACAGTGCCAGGTAGATGGGGGGTAGGGCTGTCTCTCTGCCCATAATACAAAATTCACACTTCTGTCACTTACATAAAATTTATTATATGAATATGTATTTACATTCCAAGAAGTTTACACCTATTTCCAAGAAACTTTGTACATACGCTAATTAATTGTGTAGGTCTTATTACACATGCTCATGTATTAGGGAAGGGGTCACTAGTGGTCATTTCAGGGGTCTCTAATGGTCATGTGGGATGGCATTCTACCTCTTTTTAGCCTTCTTTGGTGGCAAATACAAGTTTGGATGTTTGGCACGGTTCTATCTTGTTATATTCGGCAACAAAACCAGAGCGTACAACCCACCTAGAGGAACCTCTGGTTACTACTGGCATACAAAAATGCTGACCTTGTTTATTCGAGTGGGCCCTTTCTTATTTCAACATAAGCCTTTTGGTATCCGCGGCAGTGAGCAGAAGCCGCGGGCACTGCACGGACCGCAGGGCCTGGCAGCGAAGGCACAGACCGATTTGCCACCTCCGGGGAACACGAGGAACAGCGGGATCGCGAACGCGAACGGGCCGGCCCCAACACCCTGCCACGGCCAGGAGGGAGCGGCCTCCCGCGCCGGCCCCNTGAGCGCGCCGCGCTCGGGCCGCGCTGCGCCATGGCCTCCATCCTGGACGAGTACGAGGACTCCCTGCACCGCTCCGTGTCTGTGCAGCAGAGCCGCGCCAGCGTGGGCATTCCGCACTCCGGTACGTGTGCGCCGGGGCCGCCCGTGTGCGGTGTTCCTGCTCAGAGGGGGAGGCGGGGCGGCAGCTCCGGGTGGGGAGCAGGGCATGCCAGGCTGTGCTGCCTGGAAGAGGCGTGTCCCTGTGTGAGTTTAGCAAAGCGTTCGGCTGCGGCTTGTTTTTGCCACGGCTTGCTGGGGGAAGTGTTTAGAGACAGGGAGCACTTGATTCCTGGCGCAGCGGAGTGGCGATGCCGGTCAGCCCAGCGAGACTGCGGTGCTGCCGATGGGTGCGAGGCGCTGGCCCTGAGGTGCTGCGCGAAGTCGCGTGTGCCCGTGTGGTGACAGGTTATAACCAACCCCACCTCAGCCCTGTGCAGCTCAGAGCTGTGGTAGCGGGTTGAGAACATCTCGTCACGTTGCTTCCTTTTTCTGCTCCTCTGTGAGGAAGCCATGCTTTACAGTATTGTGGATGTGTGCACAGCTGTTACTGCGCGGAGTTTAGTTTCCTAACCCAGGCCTAGTTTACCAAAGACTTCGTTTCTCTAGAGTGGTTCCCTTAGGCTGACTACGCGATGGCAAAGTGACCAACAAAGCAGTCTGTATCACTGCTACACTTTTGTCAAGGGATGTGAAGCTTTGGTATACTGTGCCGTTCAGGGAGGTGTCCCATCAGTGTGAAATAATGTGGTGACCAGTCTGTTTTTTGTTTCGTGTCGGAGTAATTAATTCCATTATTATTCCTTGATAAATTCAAGTTTTATTAGGTTCAATAACCATTTCCTACGAGATGCCACCTCTCAATATTTTACTGAGTGTGGCAAGGAAATACCGGTTATAAGAGAATTCTGTTCTACCTGGTATTGCCATGGTAGTACCAGCTCCTATGCAGAGCTGGCGTTTTTGCTTTACAAGTTTGGAAATATGTGAACACATTCTTTCCAGTTCTTTTCCTTGTATAGTGTTGCCCACTGGTAACCTTTGGGGAAACCAGGTTGTGAGGTTCATGTATGTGATAGGAATTGATAAATTCTGTCATGCTATGCATATTATGCAGGATAAATACACTGACAGAATTATTCTGAATCTAGGTACTGAAGTAGGTACGTTCCCATTGTTTGTTTTGACATACATGGTTACTTTGTTGTGTAATGTTAGATAAAGAAAAGGCCTGAATAGGTGTTGTGCAGAACAGTGTTGGGACAGGTCATGTCACTGAAAATAAATTTTCAAGGACTCAGCTTTTCTTCTTGACTGCTGCAAAACTGTCTCCAGTCATGGCTGTCTTAGAGTTGAGAAATCTGCCTGTTTGCTGACAGTTTATATTGGCAGAGGAAGTTTGGGAAACTACTTAATTGCAAAGGCATGGCCTAATCAGGATTTCAGTTATTCTTAAATCAGACCACGCTGGCAATTTTTAATAAAACTTGGGTTGGTAAAAGTTGTGGGCGATCTGAAGTTTAAGTAAATTTATTTTGTAAAAAGATACAATAATAAACTTCCTGAGGGCAGTCCTTAAGGTTAGGTTTGAAGTTTTGGAAGATGTTGAAATTTATTCCTCAGTTTCAGTGAGTTGTTTCCTGTGCTTGTTAAACTGCAGGTACTCTTTCTCAAAGTTGTAGATAAACAAGCAGTGACTCTGTATCCAACCTAAAGTCCTGCTGCATTGTGAACTTCAAGTCCTGTAGCTCCAGCTTTGAAAAGCCTACTTTGACCCACTAGACTTGACCATACCGGTGATCTTAGATCTTTGGACAGATGAAAAGGTCTGAGGAAATACGCAGGTTTGCCCAGAAATCAGGTGGGAAATGCTGCAGTAGAATCTCGTGTGGACAGAAGAAGGACACTGGGGACAGGATGAGGGAGGAGGCTGACTGAAAGGAATGAGTGTTATAAAATAGACATCTCCTTTATACAGAGAACTGTATATTAAGGAAGCTCATCCTTCTATTAGGGACAATAGTTAAAATCCTCATGTTAGTGGTGATGATCCAATGGGTGTTATAAATGTAATGGATACAGGCCTGAAGAGTCCAGAATGCTGAAATCCAATAGTTTGGCTTCAACTGTGACTGAATTAAACCATAAACAGCTTCTCCTTAACTCTAAACCCCTACCTCTGTATAGGTGCTATTTGTTCCCTTTCCTTCCTGCGTTTAGGTTTCCTTGATGAGTCTTGCTTTGCCAGGTGACAATCTGAAAAAAATTTGAGATTACCTGGATGAATGTGACTTGATGATCTGATAATACGTAGGTTTTTCAGAGTAATCTCTCCCTTTTATATATATATATAAAAGATATGTATTTATTGGTTAGCTGTGATGTCATGTGAATCTGCACCTTGGGAGCCTTGTGTACATGTTTTGAACTGCAGCTCATACCAGCAAATTTAAACTGTGGCATTGCAGCTCCCTAATCTGAAAGAAGAATGTCAGTTCTGCTTAACTGGAAATAAAGGAATACACACTTGCCTAAATGGGTAGTGTTCAAGGTGTGGATCAATGTGTAAGAAAAAAAACACGTGCTGAGCAAAAGGCTGCCTACTCAGGTTGTGGTTACTTTTTCTGTTCCTGCATGTGCATCTTTCTTCTGGAAACAGTGTAATTTAAGGATCCTGCAGCTGGTCTAGAGATGAGGTAGAGGCAAGGAGAAAGCATTGGTGGAATAGACAACTAAAGGATTTGTCTACTAGTAGCAGGCTACTTTTCATTACTACACTGTCTTTTTCTACACTAGTAGGGCTGAAATTAAGAGTTTTCAAGGACAAGCTGAAGTGTGTTTCAAAGTGGTGCTGGTAGTCCCAGTCTAGAGAGTGTCAGGCCTATGCTCATTAGCAGGGAAGGAATGTGCTCCCTCTGAGATACTGTTCCGTGTTCCTTTTTTCTCTAAGTTTACACTTCCTAGTTAGCTGCTTTGGCCATAGATGGCCTTAACTTGCTATAGCTCTTTCTGGTTTTAATCTTTCTGCCCAGGGTGACTGCTGCATAGAACTGCTTGCTTTAGAGATCCTTCACTTGCAGGTGGAGCAAAGCAGCTGGGTTAACCTTACAGTGTATCAGCCTGTCTTGTTTTTGAGCTTCAGGTAGTGTGGGCAGATTGAGATCCTCTGCAGTTTTCTTTGGCAGAGCGTTTTGTAAGGCTTTGTGTGTATTGGAAATTGAGTCACTGGGAAGACTTGTCTCCTGGGACAGATATGGATGACACTTTGTGATAAGGTCTGTTGGTGGATGCACATGTGTTCCAGGATCTTGCTAATGAGTAACATCACTCGAGTTTGGTTTTATATGAATGTCCTCTTAGTTTACAGTTCACTGGCTTATCTGAGCTCCTTGTGGTTTTTTGCTTCCTCATAAGAAGACCATAAAGAGTGCCCTCCTTATTTAGGAATACAATGGCATGGTCTCTTCAAGTCCCATGTTTGCTTGTGCAGACATCTACCCATCTGCAATGAAAACTAAATCTGTTGTGCTGCTTTTCTGTGCTGCCACGTCTGTCACAGATTCACTGGTCTTAAAAGTTTGTTGACCTCTTGCCTAGGGCTGGGCTTTTTGCCTTTTTCATAAAGTAATGAGTTAGAACTGCTTCTTATGCTTTGTCTAGCTATACTGAAGATCATAAGAGGTTTATAAAGCATTATATTTCTAAGTTTTTATTTATTCATTTACTTAAAGAGTTCTCCAGAAGTATGTCAGTACCCTTAAGTAAGACTTTCTTCATTCTCTGCCTTTCCCACCTAGATGTCCTTCATAAGTAATCCCTCAATGTACCATGGTGTGTGTGCCACATTTCCCAAGTTGGTTGGAGTGAAACAGACTAACTGAATACTTAATTAGTCATGTTAACTTACTTCCTCTGGTTGTATACATGGCTATTTTCAGTTCTTTGATTTGTCAGGTTTGCTTGCTTGGGCTTAAAATGCATCATGGGTTCTGTAAGGTGTCTTTGTCTTGTCAAACTTTTTAACTCTAGCCTTAACTTCATTGGGCATTTCTTAGAATTCAGACATAGTTTTTGAAAAGATCAGAAGATTAGGTTAGTCTGGCTCCATCTTGGGATTTGCCATGAAATGATAAACCAATCTGAATGGGTTTTGGCTGAGGAAGCAATTTATGCCAAGATTGGAGCATTGATTCAGCAATCACCATGTCTTAGTTATTCCTTTGGCTCTAGTAAGTAATTTGCATGCCTTCTAACAACAACAGAAAAGTTGCAATTAGGATAGTGTTATGATTTGTGAAATGGGGTTGTGGTAAAAGCTTCACTGTGACCTCCAGTTGCGTTCTCTGCAGTGAATCATCCATCAGATTTCTCTCTATGATGAAGGCTGCTGTATGGATACAGAAAAAACCAACATGACTTTAAAAAATAGCTTTAGCTTGTGTGTCTTGGATGTAAAGTGTGATAGCTCATTAAATTCCAACATGGAACAAGAGAGAAATGTATTTCAATTAACGCTGCAGTGGTCTCTTGGGTAGCCTGTATGGTGGTGTCCAGCCAGAGCCCTCTTTGTGTCTTGTCTAATATCAGCCATTCTTTCTTGTCTTGAACAAATAAATTTTGAACCAAGGAAAACAAATTACTTTGTGATTCTACTCTAATTTTCAACTTTTTATGCAGTTTATGTACGGTTTTGTGGCATTCCCTGCAATTCTATGTGTTTTCAAATTAATACTTATAATAAGTTTGCAGTTTTGTGACAAGACAGTCAGATTAATTTTAATTAATATTAAAAGAATATTCCTTGTTGTACAGAGCTATGTGAGTGCTGCTCTCTGTGTTCATGCTCCATGGAGCACACTTCTTTTACAGTAAAACTTGGCGCAGAACATGATCCTTTTAGTCTTTTAGGCTGGATTTTGATGTAGTGTGGGGTTGTTGTTGTGGGGTTGTTGTTGTGGGGTTTTGTCTTGTTTAGTTTCTAAATGTTCACGTTCTTCCTCCAGGATATGTCAATGCACGACTGGAGAAGGAAACACCAATATTTAACAAGCAGAGGATTGATTTTGCTCCTCCAGAGAAAATTAACAGCTTAGTGGTCTCCTCTAACCAGCTCTGTATGAGCCTTGGGAAAGACACCCTTCTCAGGTAATGCTGCCAGAATCCTGAACTTACTGCTTGTTTTTCCCCAGCCTTTTATTTTTGTCTTAAGCTGTTAGAGAACTTGTATTTGCAAAGTGGATAAAAAGCCATGAGCCCAATGTGGAAAACAGGTGAGGAGTTACAAGTATGTGAACTTTTGTTGGCAGCATGCTTTCATGGTTTCTCTTTGCAGGATTGATCTTGGGAAGCCAGATGAACCTAATCAGGTAGAGCTGGGACGCAAAGATGAAGCCAAAGTCTACAAGATGTTTTTGGACCACACAGGTGAGGCAGTGGGTCATGGATATTTACAGACAGTGGACAGAGCAGAGCAAGTGCTGGTGAAGGAGTTATCTTGCTGTTTTGTACGTAAGAAGAACAGATCAGTCTTCCATGGGCCAGACTCTGTTTCCCAGGGCCCCTGCCTACTGGTGCCCTTTTGCTATTAGTAAAGCATGGGCTTGTTGTGCCTGTGTTGTGTTTTCGAACTCTGAAATGAACACACGCAATTAGGCTGTTCTGAGCAAGGCTGCTAAAACCAATCGAAGGAAATGTCTGCAGTCGCTCTGTGCTGTGTGGTTTTATGTAAGAATTTTTTAAAAGGGCCAAAAAACATCTGCAGTTCACTGTAGCCTAGACTGATTTTAAAAAACTAAACAGAAGTTTGGAAAGAGATGCTCATGTGTCTCACCAGCTGCCAGGGATAGGAGGGAACTCTGGGAATTGTTTATCTTTAGAACATCTATTGAAGCAGAATACCTTCTTGCTAAAGCATCTGGTACCAGTTATTTAACTTTGCAACATATGGACTATTGTTCTGATCCAGCATGGAAATCCCCCACATTCCCATGAATGCCTGGGAAAGTCTTGGATTAAGTATGTTATTATTGGAGCTTATCAAATGTTAGGATTAGAAGCTTCAGGAATTTGGCTTGCTTAGGCACAGTCTTGATTTGTTCTCTCCTTCTCCCTCCCATACCCTCTGCTCTTGGCAGGCTCTCATCTCCTGATTGCTCTGAACACCAGCGAATGCCTCTACCTGAACAGAAGTGTTCAGAAAGTGCGGGCGCTCTCCCGCTGGAAAGGACACTTGATTGAAAGTGTGGGCTGGAACAAATTTCTTGGTTCAGAAACCAACACAGGGCCTGTCCTGGTGGGGACATCCCAGGGGCAGATCTATGAGGCTGAAATCTCTGTCAGCGAAGGAAGCCTCTTCAGCACTAATCCTGACCAGTACTTCCGACAGGTCTACACTCTGGAGGAGGAATCTGGACCTGCCCCAGTCTGCTGCTTGGAAATTGAACGAGGGATGGAAGGGAAATTTTTTATTATAGCCACCACTAGGAAGAGACTCTTTCAATTTGTTGGCAAAGTGCCTGAAGGGACAGAGCAGCAAGGCTTCAGCTCCATATTTGCTGTGCATGCTGACCATCTGCCCAGCTTTCGGGAATTTCCAGCCAACTTGGGTTTCAGTGAGATAGCCTTTTACACTCCAAAACTGCGTTCCTACCCACGCTCCTTTGCCTGGATGATGGGAAATGGAGTTTTATATGGTACATTGGATTATAGTCGTCCTGATTCAATTCTGAGTGATGAACGGGTGTGGGTTTATCCTCCTGATATTGACATAACTGTGAACAAGCCAATATCCATTGTACTTACCCAGTTCCACTTCCTGTTGCTGCTGCCTGACCGAGTGAAGGCTGTCTGCACTCTGAATGGACAGGTTGTTTTTCAAGATCTGTTCCTGGAGAAGTTTGGCTCGCTGACACGCATGATTAAAGATCCCACAGTCCAGCAGATATGGATCCACACTGAGAAAGTAGTGTTCCGCTACCACGTCCAGCGGGAATCTAGAGATGTGTGGAAGATGTATATGAATATGAACAAATTTGATTTAGCAAAAGAGTATTGTAAGGACCGCCCAGAGTGTCTTGACATTGTGCTGGCAAAAGAGGCAGAGCACTGCTTCCAAAACAAGAGGTATCTGGACAGTGCCAAATGTTATGCACTGACCCAGAACTACTTTGAGGAAATTGCTCTGAAGTTCATTGAAGCCAAGCAAGAAGAGGCCCTGATGGAGTTTCTGATTAAGAAGCTAAGTAACCTAAAGCCTTCAGAGAAGACGCAGACCACTCTGCTGACCACGTGGTTGACAGAGCTGTACCTGAACTGGCTGGGTGTATTGCAAGGAGATCCCTCACAGCGAAATCTCTATTTGGATACACGGGAGAAATTTCGCACTTTCCTGAGCAGTCCTAAAAACAAAGACTGTCTTTTTAATAATCGTGCATCTATTTATGAGCTGTTGGCAAGCCATGGCGACACAGAGCACATGGTCTACTTTGCAGTCATCATGCAGGATTATGAGCGAGTAGTTGCTCACCACTGCCAGCATGATGAGTACGATGAGGCTCTAAATGTGCTGTCTAGGCACAGAGATGAGAAACTCTTCTACAAGTTCTCTCCAGTTCTCATCCAGCATATTCCTAAGAAGGTAGTTGATGCTTGGATTTCTATGGGCTCTAGACTGGATGCCAGGAACCTCATTCCAGCCCTTGTTAACTACAGCCAGAGTGCCAGCACCCAGCAGATCAATGAAGCTATTAGATACATGGAGTTCTGTGTCTACCAGTTGGAGGAAACCCAGCAAGCCATTCACAACTACCTGTTGTCTCTTTACGCTTTATGTCGGCCGGACTCGTTGCTGTCATACCTGGAGCAAGCAGGAACCAACCCCAACAGGATCCACTATGACCTGAAGTATGCACTGCGCTTGTGTGCAGAGCATGGGCACCACCGAGCATGTGTCCACATTTACAAAGTGATGGAATTATATGAGGAGGCTGTGGATCTTGCCTTACAGGTGTGTGTGTGTGTGTCCGTGCATGCTGTGATACACAGGAATGTAGCTTCTTCAAGTTAGCTTGAATGGCAGAGCATGGAGAGGAGCTGGACAGACTCACTGGTATCAAAGCTGTGCAGCTGAGGCTTAGAAGAAAGACCTGGCTCTGTTAACGTTCTTGTGTGCTTTCACAACTGCTTCAAGTAGGCAGCTGACTGACAAGCCATAACTGAGGGCAGGGCCATGGAAAGTATGGGGGGGAGTACTGTCGATGTCTCAAGCTCAGTCTCTGACATAAAATACCTTTAACATATCTGCATTTATGCAAGATTTGTATAGCCATTGTTAAGGATTCTATTTGCTTCCTATTCCTAGCTTTGGTAATTATCACAGAAGCCTTTGTCAGCTTAGTCTGATCTTCAGGGAGATGTTTGACTTTTTTCCTGTTGAAATTCATTTGTTTTTGCTGAAATGTGTGGCCAGCAAAGATACTATAACATGAATTTGCCCTTACTGTGCTGGCCTTTGTTCTCTCTTGGGTAGCAAGCTAATCTTCAGTTAGGAATACTGGAGGAGAGGAGAGGTATTTAACATGGAAACAACAAGCAGGCCAGTAGTGCAGTCCTAGGCAATGAGATAGCAATAGAAGTTTTCTAAATGCCTCTTAAAATGGGCAGCAGGCTTTGAAGTTGAATGGTGGATAAACAAAGAGGGAAGCTTAACTCTGTTTCCGTGTCTGTCCAACTTCTAGGTGGATGTTGATCTTGCCAAGTCCTGTGCCGATCTTCCTGAAGATGATGAGGAACTCCGGAAGAAGCTGTGGTTGAAGATTGCTCGCCATGTTGTTCAGGAGGAGAAGGATGTCAAGAAGGCTATGGCCTGCCTCTCCAGCTGTGCTCTGCTGAAGATTGAAGATGTGCTACCGTTCTTTCCAGACTTTGTCACTATTGACCATTTCAAGGAGGCAATCTGTAACTCCCTGGAGGACTACAACAAGCACATTGAGGAGCTGAAAAGGGAGATGGAGGAAGCCACACAGAGTGCCAAGAGGATCCGAGAGGACATCCAGGAAATGAGAAATAAGTATGGTTCTGTGGAGCCTCAGGAAAAATGTGCTGCTTGTGACTTTCCACTTCTCAACCGCCCTTTTTACCTTTTCCTGTGTGGTCACATGTTTCACTATGACTGTCTCCTCCAAGCAGTTTTCCCAAACCTTCCTGCCTATAAGCAGGCAAAACTTGAAGATCTTCAGAAGAAGCTGGCAGCTACCAGCCAACCATCCAAGAGCCACCATCGTCCCAAGGATGCAGATACCATTAGCTTGGGGAAGGGACAGCAGAGCCGGGAACAGATCAAAGCTGACATTGATGATATTGTGGCAGCTGAATGTGTGTACTGTGGTGAGCTGATGATCCGGTCCATTGACAAGCCTTTTATTGATCCCCAAAAGTATGAAGAGGAGATGCAAAGCTGGCTGTAGTTTTCCAAATCTTCAACTGTCAAACAAATAGTGAAGCTTCTGTGGTGGGAATATAACCTCCAGGAGCAGGAACATAGTGACTTCTGTGCAACTCTAAGCAAAGGGTAGTGCAGTCATTTTACCAGGCTTAGGGAGAGCTAGTCTTGAGAAATGGGGAGGTATAGCTATGGCTGTCTAAGTACTTTAACAATACTGAAAGCTAACCTACTGGGATATTTAGCAGATGTTTCTGCTTTCAGTTCTTCTGAGGTTCTCAGTGTGAAGCTCAATGGAGTGCCTTGTTGTCCAGAAGGAATTGGGAAGAGCCTCTGATTTATCTGCCCTGTTGTGTGGGATTTGTTTTGGTGAAGACGAGCTGGAAGAGAAAGGTAGTGAAGGACAGTAAGCAGTGTAGTCTTCATCCATCGCTTTCAAAGCTAGAATTGCCCTCCGTTTCCTTTCTGTTGAGAGTCTATAACCACATACATAGAACATGAAAGGACAGAAGCTCTTATATACATACATATATATATATATAGTAAACATCATGCTACACAAGTACATGTTTCTGCACAATGTGATACAAGAATGTGTATCATTTTCAAGCAGGAGTGTCTCATAATACACTAGAGTAATTTGGATGCAATTCAAGATGTGTAATTCTCTTTCCCACAATCTTTATGAGCAAGACCACACATACTTGGATTTTCTGTAGGTACTGTGTCTCGAAATGCCTGTTCACCCCTTCCTTCCTCTCTCCATCTTGTTTCTATGACTGCCTTTGTATAGTGGGTCTTGGTTTTGTCTTCACCCCAAACCAAAATTGATAGATGCAGAAGTAAGGTTTCAACTGATACTCTGCAAGCAGGAACACAATCTGTATGTCTTGCTGTGGTTCTCTTCAAGCTACACTTGAGCATTACACTCAAGATCTAGTCAGAGATTTGTTCAAGGGTAGTCTACAGAAAAGTTCTGTTGGTGTGAAATTTGCTTTGCCCTTTGAGGCTGGTACCTTGTGCCTAAACAGTCTTTTGCCTTCCACTTTTTGGAGATTGCCGCAAATCAATGCTTCTGTCTATCGCTCCAACTTGGAAAATTTTTCCTAGAAGGTAGCAATCACTACATTGTGAGTGAGAGAAGAAAAAAATTTTATTAGCAGTTTAGCAAGAGTTCCTTGTTTTATTTAAAAAAAAATAAAGTTTTAATTAAGTTTTGCTGTTTGGGACTGAATCACAAAGGTAGTAATTGACAGAAGAATTGAACGTTCTAAAAGAAAAAATACAATTCTTGTAGTTAAGGCAATAGAAAATACTGTCTTCTGAAAAACCTTCTCAGTTCTTTCACATGAATATATGTGCTTGTTTTGAGTACCTCTCTCAATCTCCTAATCACTTACCCTGTTTGTAGGGTTGTAGAAGTGGATCTCCATGTTATTGTAGGAGAATATGAATTGGTTTCCTCAAGGATCTGACCTAAGAATTCCAAGTTCAGAACTTTAGAAGAACATCTGTGCTTTTGTTGGGAGCATCAGCCTGGAATTGAATGAATTTTACCTGTGTAAAATGATATGAGTAATAAAAAACAGGTATGAAAGTAGGTTTAAAATATGAAACCTGAGGTTTAAAAATCCTCTTTTCTTTGGTGGAGCCATGGGATAGGCAGTCTTGTTACCACCACCTGGTGGTGTGTGTTTGGTGGCTTAGGGAGCACTGTTTCAGTGATTCCTTTAAGTGGTGGTTCAGAAAAGCCTATGTGCTTTAGTTTTCTTTGGCTCTGGATAGCTTTTTGCT